>JASDQU010336174.1:0-12645 GCA_032191745.1 Picea mariana | reverse complement strand
GTATTGGTGTAACTCTTATACTATTGTTCATTGCTCATTGGATATAATTGAATGGTTTAAGTATAAGTTGAAAAAGGTTTTTAAATTGTACTTGATACTGATTCACCCCCCTCTCAGTATCAACAATTACATCCATTAATAATAAACCCAGCTGGGCCACTGGTCCCTGGCTAGGATAAAATATTGGAATCAATTTTGAAATTTGCAACCGCCAGGTCATAAATTTGACATATTTTGGAATGATTACTCTGTCAGTAGATTAATACAAAAATACTTAGACATTAAATTTTGCTGTAAATAAAGGCATTTCAAATATTATTTCAATTTTTAAGTTCTAAATCATTTCGCGATTAGCATATGAAATCTCTGTATTCAACATTGTGAGCTCATAGGTTTTTCTTCTCGCAGGAAGGTTAAAAACTAACTTCATCTTTTGAAAATCATGGTTCCACACAAAACAAGAAAGAATCAAGATTTATTGGCTAACGAATCAAACTCAATTGTAGATATACTCTCATATACTACTGCTTGATCGACAGATGCCATCAAATCTTGGAAACAAGTTTATGACATTTTGGAGCACGAAATTTCTAATTCTCTCTGTCCAGATGCTTTAGTGGAAGAAGATGATGATACCTTTTCAACTAATCTTAGACATGTGGTGGAGTCTGAATTACATAAAGTTGTTGCTCGACCTAAACTTTTGCCTTACACTGATATGATAAGTTGGGCCCTGAAACACGTGGATATCCCAACAAGAAGCATATTCGGTCACCAAAAGACCTTGGTCGGCTCTTTTCAACCCAAGGATATTCAAGTAATGTATAAATTATTTTCTAAACCCAAATATACCTACAATTCATCATTTATATTGAAGTTTGAGGATGAGGAATGCACTACATATGATAGAACCGCTCACGATATAGTGAAAAACTGGAGGGGTAATCCAAGAAAGTTCAAATTTGATACCCATGGTGTATATTCTACAACATCCTGTGATGCTCATATCATGTATATCACCATGATGCTCTGTAGAATGTTCGATAGGAAAATTCTTGTGCATTTTACTATAGAATGGGTTCCAATAATTCATGAGGTTGTTGAGGGTTGCACTTTTGATTGGGGAAAAGTGTTATCAAACAATTTATCCAAGGAAATTGTGCAATACAAGATGCTAAAATCTAAAGAAGAACATGCCCCCTTTTATATGTCTACATTCATTATGGACGCAATCTATTTCAGGACTTCATTTCCTCTCATGAATTGGAGCTGGACTCCGACTAGCATCGATCCCATACATTTTTATCACTCTAAATTATGGGAGGAAAATTCAAAGGACTTCATCTATGAAATTTGTCATTATGTATTAATCCCAATTCATGAAGCTAGCTATGGACAACCTACCCCCAAAATTTTAGAACAGATCATTGGAAATTTGGGTGCTATCACAGATTGGTATGTTGAGGAAATTTTTTCTTATATCAAAGTCTTCAGAAGTTGTTTTTCTCTGCATGCCCTTCCCAGATTTCTACCTGACAGACTGGTTTTCCAAGAAGTAGCTTATCAAACATTCTCAGGAGGAATAACTAAATAATTTAAGGCGACACATAAGAGAGTGTGGCCAACCTTTCCCATACAGGTTGATGTGTTTTCATTATCTGATTTTGGACACACCAAGGTTGAAGATTCAACCTTAGAATATATCAAATTGGTTTATATTGAGTATAAAAGGCATGATCCTCATAGGGCGGTTGAAAATTATCTAGCTCAATTCAATATGAAAATATATATACATGAAGATTCCCCCTATGATGAAATTTTCATAGGAGTAAGATCATAAGATGAATTTGAAAGCATATTTCAAAATTTGCCTCAAGATCAATAGTCAGGCTTCCTCAATTTTCAGAAGCACAGAAGGAATAGTCTGCCCAAGGTCTTGCAGGGAGAAAAATATCCAACTTTACAGGTGAAAAAATTGACAGAGCCCAAGAAACATAACTTGCCTGGGGACAAGGCTAAGGAAGGGGAGAAGAGCTCAGATACATTATCCAAATATGAAATAATATCAGTACAAGGTAAATATGAGAAAACATTATTAGCATCATTTGATGCTTTGATGAATAACGAGCATAATTTTCCTTTCTCATCACCAAATACTGAAACTCCAGTAAAATATGCCACAAACCCAGGAGGATCTATTGCACTTAGTTATCCCATACCATCATTAAATCCTCTAGAAACAAGTTTTGAGTTACTTGGTTCATATATTATTGATATAAATGATCTCACACCTATTCAACTTGAAGAAATGCCTCCATCAAATTTATTTTTCAACAAGAAAAGGAAGGCTATCATAAGAAAGGAAGCTCGACAGAAAGAATGAGTAATTACCAAGAAACAGGAAATGATATATGATGGACAGGGACATAGTGAACCTGAATTTGCAAAAGAAGTTGCAGACTCATTGGGAGCCTTTGCAACTGCTAATGAGTGGTCAGTGGATAATGTCACAAAACAAATGGAACAAAAGAGTCTTCTGGTTGAACAATTGCATAATGATATGCAACCGATGGAAATGACTGCCAGAAATAAAATCAAGTTTGATACAGAGAAAATCAGACAGGGTTTTGAGCAACAGATAAAGAAGTTAGAAGACAAACTAGAATTAAGTGTTCAAAATCAACAAGTGAGCAATATTGTGCTTTCCCAGAGAGACAGGTTAATAGAGCAGTTTTAGTCTCGAATAACTTTATTTGAGAGCATAAAAATGGATATCAATGCATTTAAAAAGAAAGCATATGAAATAAATGGAAAGCTAGAAACTCTCCATCAAGACCTATACCAAAATATGGATATTATTCAAAGACATTATCAAGTGATTAATAATTGTTTGAAGAATATTCATGAAAAGGAGACAGAAGCCTATACAACCAGGTCCAAATTCCAAGAATTCATAGTATGGAGACCAAAAATCAATGTACCTAGGTTTGCCCCTTTTTCATAGTATGATCAAATAAAGGGAGAAATGGATTTAAAGGTATGGAAAACAAATATTGAAGAAAGTAAGAAGTTGGCTAGAGAAGAAAAGGAATCTTGTCTTAACACTCTCTTAGTTGTAGATCTGGAAATGGCTAAGTTTGATGGAAGTGATATCCCAGATACACTTAGACAAATAGAGATTGAGAGGAGAAAAGAGAATTCAAAGAAAAATAGAGAGAGTGTACAAAGTGTTATCCAATAGGTAGATCATGTTGATTTACAAATGATAAATGACCTGTTGGTAAAACCAATATTACAACACAGGCAATGGTGAAAATTCAAGAGAAATTACCTTTGGTGCACAAAAAGTTTTTCGCATTTGAGTTGAATGAAAATGTAGAACCTTCCAAATTTGTTATGGAATTAATGGAACTACATGCTCAATTGAACGATCAGAAAAAACCAAGTATGTCCGCGACCATTGAGGAAATAAAGGACAAGTGAAGTGCCACCAAACCAAAGAAGTCTCAACAAATTCAGAAAAATATGCATTGTATCTTTTAGTTTTGATTATATTCTATTTTTGAGATCAAAGAATGTGGAATGTCTAACTACTTTTGGTTAAGACATTTTTGTATAAATAAACATATCTTCTGATCTAATATATATTCAAGCCTTCTTCTTGCCGAATGTAAAAGAAAACTTCAACCCATTGAATATCAATAGAAAAGAGAAGACAAAGATTCTATGTCTCATTTTTCTTTAGTTAATTGTTATGTGCTTTCCTTGTATTTCCATTTCCATTTTTCCTCATATTTCCATTTTCTTGATGACACTTGTGAGTGGAAGAAAACAAGCAATGAGCATTGGGAAAATGGTGTTGAAACATCGTTTTTCATCACCAACTTGTGAGAATGATTTAAAAACGCCTAGGTAATTTAATAATTTATTATTTATCCAAACTGTAGTCTGTGAGTAAGCTCAAAAACTGAAACACAAAACTAGAGTACTACTGATCTACTCCAATTGGAAATCACTAACCCAAACAATCACTCATCATGATTCATGACCTGAAGCCTCTTCTATCCAGAAGTCTGGGTGGGGTTGTGGGATCTATCATGATTCACTGATCAGGATGACACTTGTGTGATGTGAGTGGAAACACACAAGCAATGAGCATTGGGAAAAAAGTGTTGAAACACTGTGTTTCAACACCAGCTTGTGAGAATGATTTAAAAATGCCCATGTAATTTAATAATTTATCCAAACTGTAGTCTGTGAGTAAGCTCAAAAACTAAAACACAAAACTACTAATCTAATCCAATTGGAAATCACTAACCCAAACAATCACTCATCATGACCTGAAGCCTCTACTATCCTGGAGGCTAGGTGGGGTTGTGGGCTCTACCAGTGATCATGATGACACTTGTGTGACGTGCGTGGAAAAAAAACAAGAAATGAGCATTGGTAAAATAGTGTTGAAACACCGTGTTTCAACACCATCTTGTCAGAATGATTTAAAAAAACCCAGGTATTTTAATAATTTATCCAAATTGTAGTCTGTGAGTAAGCTCAAAAACTGAAACACAAAACTATTGATCTACTCCAATTAGCAATCACTAACCCAAAAAATCACTCATCATGACCTGAATCCTCTGATATCCTAGAGGCTGGGTGGGGTTGTTGGCTCTATCATTGATCAGGATGACACTTGTGTGACATGCGTGGAAACACACAAGAAATGAGCATTGGGAAAACAGTGTTGAAACACCATGATGAAACACCATAAGATCAAAACAATAAACAGTCTTTAAGAAAGATCAAAACAATAAACACAGAACTATTGATCTACTCCAATTGGTAATCACTAAACCAAAAAATCATTCATCATGATCCGAAGCCTCTGCTATCCTAGAGGCTAGAGCTTGGGTGGGTCTGTGGGATCTATCATTGATCAGGATGACACTTGTGTGACATGCGTGGAAACACACAAGAAATGTGCATTGGGAAAACGGTTTTGAAACACCATGTTTTAGCACAAGATTGTGAGAATGATTTAAAAACATCAAGGTAATTTATCCAAACTGTGGGTAAGATCAAAAACTTAAACATGTTACACAGAAATACAAATATACTCCAATCACTAACCCAAACAATCACTCGTCATGACCTAAATCCTCTATTATCCTGGAGGCTAGGTGGGCTCTATCATTGATCAGGATAATCAGGCCAATCCCTACTAGCATATGCACTTAATGAATGCCCCAAAAATCTCTGCTACTAGTGGAGCGAAGAACCATGATCCCATAAATGATAAGAGATTAATATTATCCCTGCACAATCTTGACAAATTTCAAATTTTTTAGAGAGGTATCTGAAGCCACTTATGACTTACCCGATATCAAGATTCAAGGTGTTGCAGGGGCCAGTCTGGAAACCAGAAACATTGACACAGAGCGACTGGGAAGATGGAAAGAACTTGACGGTTTCTCCTCCTGTAATTTGCAAATTTTGACAAGAGAATTTCGAGTTGAAACTTTTCCTTTGAATATTTCAAGCTAGGCGTGGATGAAGATTTCAAGTCAAACCACTTAGATCTATTAATATTGTGAATCACCATCAAATTGGGGAAAAATGTTCTGAAACCCACAACTGAATTCACTTAAAAACTCCAAATAGGGGCATCCTCTGTAAAACTAAAAACTCCAAATCGATGGGCGAATCATGGTCCTTGGCCCTGTGAAAAAACTAAAATTGTGGGTGAAAACCCTGAAAGATCGATGGCTACTCCCAGAAATCGGGTGAAATGGAGGATGACTTCCATTTTTTCGAAGGCGAAAATATAAATAATATTTAAATTTCGACCGCCAATTTTTGGCTAAATATATAATTGATATTGTTTTAAAAATAAAAGGGGGGAGAATTGGTATTAATATTGTTTTTTTTTTAATATATAAAATTCACCCTGCCAAAATTTGAAGGGGTTAGTTATCGCCCATGGGAGAAATTTCTCCCCTAAAATTTTCTATGATAGTAAGCTCGTAGTCAATCCATTTGACCACTATCATACTATGTAGTCAATCACAAGTACATTTACAAGAATTTTATCACCAAGCTTCGTATAGTGTTGATAATGATTTGAATCTACTTTCCTTGAACCATTCTTCCACCTACATTGTGAAGATTATTAAAAATAAACATTTTAAGCATTGTTTTTCTCCATATAGATCATGCATATAGATACAAGATCTTACAACACTAAAAGTAATACATGTTTTGAGTTCTTACGGACAACAACAACTTACACACTTGTTGGATTACTGAAAGGGGGGGTGAATCAATAATAGAGAAATTTAATCCTTTTTACCATAGTATGTAAGTGTTATTTATCTTTATGATCAATGTAACATTATCATACAATAAGTGCAGAGTAAATAAACCATAAAAAATCACACACATACACAATACAACATTATTTTTACATGGAAATCCAATGGGGGAGAAAACCACGAAATGCTTTTTATTATATGTCTTTAATAATTACATTCATTGGAAGCACCAACCTCCTTTGTTCTCCAGCTGCAAATGGAAGGACGCTTCGACCACCTATATTTTTAGGCTACAAACCGAGGGAAGATCCAACTCCCTAATTCTTTGGCTATAACCGGAAGGAGGATACAACCCCCTATGTTCTCTGTCCTCAACCAGAACCTAGATACAACCACCTATCCTTGCCCTGTCCTGTCGCCCTGAAATATAAGTAAGATGATGAAACAAATGTCAAACTATCACTGTGAAATATAATGTTGTAAACCTGTACCAATCTTAGCCAACAACCTGTAGCCAACCTGTGCCACTCTCCTTGAACCAACCTATACCTGTACTCATCCTGTACCAATCAAAACCCAACATGTACGCGACCCATTTGTGCTGTAGCACATGTATGTATGTGCTCTATCTGTACAACAACCTGCGTATGTATGCAGCCTGTCTATACTGTAGCTTATGTATTCCTTCTGAAAGCTAGGGTTTTTTAATTTTGTTGAAACTCAGACACTCTGTTGCCACTTGTTAACTCAACCTGCAACCTATCACTGTGTCCAACCTATATATATGCTCTATGCATACATCCTCATACATATCCCTTAACCAAGTGTATCTATATCTCTCTAGTCATGTGCCATACAAGTATAATCATGAAAACGTATAATAACCCTCACATGGACCATATACCAAACCCTTACTGATATGTATCATGTCAATACATCAACCACTTGACAAATACAATCTCTCAACCATATACCACAAAAAACCTTTACCATATGCCAAGAAAAACAAGATGTGCCTCAACACTAACAAGATGTATCAATGGTAAATATTGATTATACCAACATTGTATTTCTCTAGATACGAAGTATACATAAATTCCCATGTAGTCAATAATAACTCTAGGGAAAATCCTCAAACCCCCATAACCATTTTTCATGTAGACAACAAAACCAACTAATCATAGAAATAATACATACCTTTTGAACCAATAGATAGATATGATGTACCTGATCATTGTAGACCTTCCTGGGATCGTTATTTCAGACTCTAGAGATATGGCATATTTAGCTTCTCAAGCTTTTATGGATTTACCCTCATGTACGTGCCCTATTATACTGTTATCCAGCATATGTACGCACCCTATTATATTGTTAGCTAGCATACATCTCATAAACTAGGGTTTTTTAGTATTTCTGAAACTCTGAAACTTTTGTCGTCAACCCTTCGTGCTACCTCAGACTTGCGCAACTTCAGATGTATCAATGTGTACCTGCAATAAACCTTACACAATAATAGATATTCAATATGATCAATAGGTGATAATAGGAGAGTCTTGCTCTCTTATTTATACTTCCATGTAGCTTCCTCAAGGGGTTACCTTCTAACCAACTTAACCCAATTTCCTTCTTTTAGGGCTAGCCCACTTCTAACCACTTGTCCACTTCTAACCCACTTTTCTACAAATAGTAAATTCTCCACTTCTAGTTGCAAATAATTTATTTTTAATTATTTTCTTATTGCAACAACTTAGCCCATAATTAACTCCTAGTTTCACTCACTTGACCAGTCAATTTCTTCTAGGAGCTTCTAGAACAATTTGACTTATTTGACCTTCTACATAAATCATGAGGGTTCTCCAACTTCACAAGGCCATAACTCTCTAACCATGAGGAGTTATGTGGAGTTCCACATATCTCCATAAATGGCATGACATGTACTACCCATATAGAATAGTTTTACCTGAAAATATACTAAGCTTCATACCATTATACATCAAACAAAATTAGATCCCTTAACCATACTGTTGGGATACCAAATTTTTTTATCAAACTTGCTTCAAGGGTTGACATCAATGAAAACCAACCCAATTAATCAAAAATTTCCCCCTTTGGCATTGATGGAAACACGTTGGTGCAACAATGAAGTCATATCTCTTATGCTCTCCCTGCAACCATCGCTGCCCCGGGCAACATGCCTCTGTGCTCTCTCTCCAAGCATATTACTCTTTGTCCTACATACATCTAGTGAATATCTCCCTCTTTGACATCAATGGAAAAGGTAAATTCCCGTCCTGGGTTGCTCTCCCTAACTGAAATGTCCTTTGGGCTGCTCCCCCCGACTGAACTCTTCCTAAACCTGCTCCCCCAACCTGAACTATCCTCTTGATGGTGTTTCCTCATGTAAATCTAAAATATATAAGATAAGAATTCAAAATCATTCATTTTGGAGTAGAAATTACTCCGAGTCTCTGACAAATATACTCAAAAGTTTCCCCTTGGAAGCAGTTTTGTGAAGATATTTGCAACCTGTTCTTTTCTTCCCCCATATTCAACTCTGATGTTCTTCTCTGCAACATGTTCCTGTAGAAAGTGATACTTGATTGGAATATGATTCATCTTGGAGTGCATCACTGGATTCTTTGATATATTGATAGCGCTTGTATTATCCTAATATATAGGAATGGGATCATCATACTCAACCTATATACCTGTCAAAGTTTGTTTCATCCATAGAACATGTGTACAACATGCTGCTACTGCAATATACTATGCTTCGACTATAGACAATAATATTGATGATTGTTTCTTTCTTAGCCAAGATACCAAACACTCACCCAAGTAAAATTCCACTCCACTGGTGCTTTGTCGGTCATCAATGCAACCTGCTTGATCTTCATTTGTGTAGGCAATAAGTGATATATCCTTTCCTTTTGAATACCATAATCCAAAATCTTATGTGCCCTTGAGATATCTGAAAATACTCTTCACTTCTAAAACATGTGATTCCTTTGGTGTTGCTTGAAATCGTGCCACTTGTCCAATTGTTTTCATTACATATGGTCTGGATACTGTCACATACAGTAAGCTTCCAATCATTGAATTGTACAACCTCTTATCTATAGACTTTGAACCATCATCTTTGCTCAACTTGCAACTGGTTTGCATAGGAGTGTTAACTAGTTTGCAGTCTTATATTCCTAACCTCTTTAGCATTTCTCTGATATACTTAGTTCGAGAAATAAAAATGCCTTGGTTGCATTGACATATATGAAGACCCAGAAAGAAGGATAGTTCTCCAAGTAATGGAATTTCCAATTCATTCTGCATATCTTTTGCAAATTTATGGCTTAACCTTTCATCATCAATTCTAAAAATTATATCATCAACATAAACTTCAATTAATAAAATACTCTCTTGATTTACCTTGATGTAGATTTTTTTGTTTGCATTTCCTTTTCTGAACCCTACTTGTTGTAGATATCTATCCAGTCTAGAGTACCATGCTCTGGGAGCCTGTTTTATACCATACAAGGCCTTTCTCAACCTAGACATGTAATCTTCATTTTTTGATAGCTGAAAACCTTCTAGTTGATCAATGTAGACTTCTTCTTCAAGTTCCCCATATAGAAAGGCCGATTTCATGTTCATCTGATACACTTTAATATTCTTGGAGTATGCATAAGCTAAGATCATTCATGTTGCTTCCATTCTGGAAACTAGGGCAAACATCTCTTTAAATTCGATACCTTCAACCTGTGTGTATCCTTTACATACCAATATAGATTTGTTCCTGGTAACCTGTCCATATTCATTCAATTTATTTTTGAAGACCCACTTTTTGCCAATCACATTCTTGTACATTGGTATTGGAACCAATTCCCATGTGTCATTCTTCTATATTTTATCCAACTCTTCATTCATGACATTTTTCCATAATTCATCCTTGTTGGCTTCTTCAAAACTGTTTGGTTCAATCAAAGATAAGAGTGCTAGGTGCAGTGGTTCTAGTGAACATATTTTTCTTCTAGTCTCAATTCATGTATCTTTGTTCCCGATAATATGATCTGAAGGATGATTCTTCTTTACTCATTTGCTAGGTTTCTTTAGAGGTACTTACTGAACTTGCTTGTTTACTTATATCAAGTTTACTTATATCTGATCTTCTTCATCTTCCCCTTCTGCAACTTCTTCATCCTTTACTTCTTCTTCGTAAACTTGTTCCATTGATTCCTTTTCTTCTTCCTTTAATTTTCATCCACTTGTTCCATCAACTGTTACAATGATTATTTTCAAAACTTTGTTGAGCCTTATATTGTAACACTTGTATGATTTCCTTGTACTTGAGTAACCAACAAGTACACCTTTGTCCACATGAGAGTCAAACTTTCCCATTCTGCCATCTTCTATTTTTATGTAGCATTCACTTTCGAACACTCTGAAGTGCTTCACATTTGCTAGTCTTCTTTTCCATAGCTCGTAGGGAGTTTTGTCACTGTTTTTTCTGAGAATTACTCTGTTTTGAATGTGAACTGTTGTATGCACTTCATGTGTCCAAAATACATTTGTTAATTTAGAATCCATTAACATTGTTTAAGCCATTTCCAATATTGTCCTATTCTTTCTTTCAACAACTCCATTGTGTTGAGGTGTCCTAACGATGAATAATTCCCTTTTTATTCCATGCTTGCTGCAGAAATCCATAAATTATTTTGAAGTAAACTCTCCTCCATTGTATGATCTCAAACATTTGATTTTTGAATCCATTTCATTTTCAACTATTTCCTTTTATACCTTGAAATTTTCAAATGCTTATGATTTCTTCCTGAGAAAACAAACTGCAGTCATTCTTGTATAATCAACAACTAATAACATAAAGTATTATTAACCTTTTAAACCTTTTGTTCTAGTTGGTCCAACTAGATCAGTTTGCACAATTTCTCGTGGTCTTGTTGTGGAATATTCCTTTGATTTGAATTTGGTCTTTGTTTTCTTTTCGTGTTGACAATGCTTGCATAATGTGTTTGTTGGCTTTGTGATCTGGGGAATTTCTATGACTACTTCCTTTTTGCTAAATTTGACGAGGTTATTGAATTTTGTGTGACCCATTCTTCTGTTCCATAGCCAAAATTCATCTTCTTTTCCTAGACAACACTTTTCATTTCCAATTTCACTTAATACATATATGTTCCTTGAATTTCTTGCAACTATTGCAATCGATTTTACTGATCCTACTTTTCTTATCTTGTACTTCTGTGAATCGAACGTAATTTTATGACCTTAGTCAAACATTTGAATTACACTTAGAAGATTATGTTTCATATCTTCCACTAGTAGAACATTTTCTACCTTGGTAATCTTGTTTCCAATTCTGACTGTGTCATTTCCAATAATTATAGTTGTGTCATCATTCCCAAAAGAGACTGATCTATCTCTTTCCTTTCTCAATGTAAGAAACCTGTCTTCATCACCCGTCATGTGCTTTGAACAACCACTATCAACATACCAACCACGTTTTTTGTGTTTATCTTGTAGAGTGAGTGTGCATTGTTCATTGTTAAACTGATTCTGCTTTCTTATCCATATTCTTTGTTAAGGTTCATGTCTGTGACTATTGTCATTCTGTTGTGATTCTCTAGGATGGAATGCCATTCTACAATCTTTGGCCATGTGTCCAAAGTTGTTTCACTTGTGTCATTCCACTTCAGTGCTCAATTATTAAAACATGTTGTAGCTTCTTCTCTGTGTTTCATTACGCCTTCTTGGATAACCATTTTTTTCATGAATTTCAAAGTTGTTTCTATTCCTGCTATTAGCTCTGCAATTTACAACTTTATGTCCAAAATTATTACATGCATAAAAAAAACCAAAAAAAATAGTTTGATACCTGGGAGTTGAAGATATTCTGAAAGGAGTTACTCTTATGGATCCTTATTCTTCCTGAGGCATGCTTGTTTATGATTATCGCTGACTCTGAAATCTGAATCTTCTAGGTGGAGGAGTGTCCCTGTGATCTTCCCTATAAAACTTCTTGACTCCTCTAACTGTCTCTGCATAGATTCTTGGTTGTGTTTCTTTATCTGTGGGTTTGGAGATTGAACCTCTTTCTGTCTGATTATATCCTATCCCATACTTGTCATGATGTGGCCTTTGACTATTGCTAATATTATCCAAAACCTTTGAGTTGTTCTGCATGTTTTTCTGTTGAAGGTCTTTTCTAAATGTAACAACCTCTACTTCCAAATTTCCAATGATCCTATCCTTTTCTTCCAATTGTTCTTTGAGTTCTTGTTCAATTCTTTTGTCTTCTTCTATTTGAACTTTTAATTCAATGATTATA
>JASDQU010336173.1:0-12660 GCA_032191745.1 Picea mariana | reverse complement strand
AACAATATCCCCAATATTGAAGTTTCTTATGTTATCATTCAATCTGAATTCCCTACTAGTTCTTCTCTTCTTTCTGACTTGATTTACCCTTTTTACCCCATATTCCCTAGGATTACACCTTTTCAATAAATCATGTAGTACTTGGAAGTATTTTTCATCACTCAACAATTTGAAATAAGATCCCAAAAATTTCCTTAAGATACTTGTTTTTTCTGAAGACTACTCTTGATTGGTTTGATCAAATAATGAGAGCATGTCATAGACTGGTATCTCATCTACTAGCTTTTTTTCTTAAGTGGATGCAATATTTTCCTTCAAGATCTCTTGTCTAGCTTCTTTCAATATCTCTTTCTCTTTGCGCACATCAAACTTATGCTTTGGAATTGAATTCTTCTTGACCCATTGGTACTCATCATGATCCTTGTTGGATGCATCTTGTCTTGTATTATGTTAACCTCTAGTCACTAGGTTAATCTTCTTCCCATCTTCTAATATTTTTCCACGCTGATCCATTGTACATTCTGATTAGTTTGGTTCCTCTTGTCCTGTATTTTTATCAATAGTGTTGGACATTTCTATGTTTCATGGCTTGTTGTGCAATAGTACATACATGTCACATGTGGATGTGGGAAGTCTCTTGCATAGTGTCGCAGTTTCTGATAGTTATGACACACTACTGGTCCCCAGCCTCCTCTTGTGAAGCCTCTTCTGTTGACCTGATTATATCCACGAAATGTGTTATACTGAGGTCCTTGATTGTACTGTGGTTGTTGATTATTATAATGATGTGGTGTTTCACACTATTGTGCAGGTATATACTATTGTTTCCCTTGAAACTGTTGCACATTATACTATGGTTGTGTTGCAAACTACTCCACGGGATTGTATAGTGACTATTGTGTAGTGTTATACTACAGTTGTTGCATATATTGCCATGTTACATGTTCAACCTGCACCTTGTATGTATCCACAATCCTTTCCTTCATCATATCCAAGGTTCTACAGTCCTTGTCTTTGTGTCTAACTAACTTACAAAAGTTGCAATATGTACTCTTTAGAACTATCTGATATTTTTGCATCAAGGGGAAATGATAGGGATCCTGCCCATTTCTTTTTCAAATATCACACCATGGTCCTCCTGGGGCCAAAGGTTTTGGCATACCCACTCCAATATACTGTGAAAATAATGGACACTCATTCTTATGATGACCTTCTATCCTCCACATTGTACACCATAAATATTATCTTTTCTCCTTTCCTTTGTTATGATTTATCTGGAATGTTAAGTTCTTCGTATCTAGATTCAACTCTTCCACAATTGGATCTGTATGCTTGTATTGGTTTTCCTCTAGCTATAAGGCTGCTTGCACGGCCTCACCCTCACTTTGGAATTTATGTTGTCTCAAAGGATACTTCAAGTGTGCCAATAAATAATTAACAAACAAATTCCTATGATGTGTATCAACAATAGTGTACTTTAACTTACCTTTTAACCTCTTGAATTTTTTATCCACTTCCCACACTTATTCTCTTGGTTTCTTATTGATCTCTATCATTTCATTCATAAACTGGTCTTCTCAACTTGGCTTCTGAAATTCATTTATTAACTTCCTCTTCGCATCAGCCACAGTTGTAGGTGTTCCTTTTGGGTTATTTTTTGACAAACCCATGTACCAATCTAATGCGTGGTCTCGAAAAGTGATTGCTAATTTTGAAACCTTTCTATCCTCGTCTCTAATATACTTTGATGCCCATATCTTCTCACATATGAAGAAATGTTTCTTTGGTTCATCTGACCCATCCCCTCGAAACTATGGTAACTTGATGGTTGGATATTGTCCTGTCATTGTGAAATTTGTTGAACTACCACCTCCACGCAGTGTAGAAACTTGAATACTAATTATTGAACTTGCACTTCTGCTACTAGAACCATGTCCTACAAAAATTATTCTACCACTAACCACTTGTTGGTTAACTAGTTTTTCTTCTTCAGTTTTGTTAGTTGCACATGGGGTTGTGGGTTCCACACTAATTCGAATTTGGAATAGAGAGCCTTGTTTTGCGCTATACCCATGACCTTTGGTTTTGCTTTCATATGTGGTGCACAATATATCCTCAATATTCCTTTTGGCATGAAGATACTCTACCTCTTCCTCATCATTGTCCAAGCCCTCTCACTCCATTACAACCCTCTTCTTATTATTCATCCTATACTGGTAGGGATGACTGATGTGTGTCACACCTGCATTCCTTATGATTTCCTTGGCTTGTTCATCATCCATCATGATGGGGTCCATTTAATCCTTCTTTTAGATACTCTCCAGAGCCTTCTTCATTTCTCATATCTTCCTTAGTTCTTCCCCCAAATCCCCCATGGACGTAGAGTGATATAGCTGTTTAATTCCATGGTTATCATGCCTTTATCATGTAATAATATCTTGATGGATGTGTAGAGTGAGCTGATTTACCTCCCTTTGGGCTCCCTCAAGAATTTTTTCTCTGAAACAGTGTATGAATTCACTGTATCAACTGCAAACTTAGTGATAAACCCCACAGTAATATTATCTAACCAAAAATATACTACGCGAGTGAATTTATTGTCTCTTTCCAATCACGCGATATTTTAAGAAGTCCACACTATTGGCCTAATCCGATTATTCTGGTGGGTATCCTTTAAACTTAACAACCATTCCTGTAATGAATTTGGAAAGAAACAAAAATATGCTTCATGCATAGCAGTAAATACATACCTCTATAAGTATTGGCATGATGTATAACTGGAACCCTTATTGTATTTCTGCATGAACTCCAATTTCTTTATCTCTAACCATATTTCAATTTGTTGCTTCATAGGATTCCATTTTCATGCATACCCCCTTTCTCTCCTCAGGGTTGCTCAACCTCCCGGTCTAGGATCGTTCAAAAGAATGAGTTGAATTAGCTCTTCGGTCCCCCTTCTGGAACCCAAATCAAGTTACAGAGGATCTTTTTCTCCTAAGATGCAGGTTCTATGAAAACCCACGACATCCTGCTAAGCCCCTGTTCCATTTTTAAAATTTAAACAAGCGAGCACTAGCTCTTTCTGCTAGGCCCCTCTCCTCATATGACCTCAGGTTGTGACCCAGGGCTAAACTATAAGTCGCTTTGGAATTTCAAGATTCGACCATTTTAACTACAACTAGATCCTTTTTACCTGAACCCTGAATCGATGAACTTACCCGGATGGGATCTATGGCTCACGTTCCTCCAACGGCCAATGGTTGTGATCCACTTCAAAACTTTGGCTTCAGGAGTTTCGAGTGTTACAACACCTTTTTATTCATATATTCTTTGTACTTGTAGCTTATGATCAAGCGCCACACGTCCTTCTGGATCAACGACTCCTGATTCCTTTGAAAATTCAAGATTCGACACTTTTGAATGCACCTGACCACTTTTTCTTTGAAGTGACCATTACCCAAAGCTACGAATAAAATGCAATGTACTTACCTCAATCAATGGTCGATATTGTCCTTTGATTCCCCTTCGAGCGGCTTGCATTCAACGCCCCTTTGCTCCCATTTTTCCCAGAGTGTCAATCCTTTGAAGTGACGGATCTTCTGCCACACCTCCTTTTCCAACGGAAGGCTCAAATGGCCTTTGGCTCTTTGGTCTTCGAGATTTCTCATGTCTTCACTCCTCAATTCCTATGAAATGATTTTTCACCAAAGTATATCTCCATGCTCCATGTGTCCCTCAGTTCATCAACGGATCCTATGGATTTCGGCCTTCGGGATTTTCGACCTTTGAGATTTCACTCTTCATTTACAAGCAACCGATGCATAGGATGGGCTCTTACCTCTGGAGATTCGGACGAATTCTAGTCAATGCTCCACTTCCTCTCTCTTCCTCTGAAGTCCACGATCTGGTGACATGTGTCCTTCCCAGATCAACTACCATGATGGACTTCTCTACTTAGGGCTTCATGAGTTTTTCTCACTCCACATAGAATTTTCCCCGAAGTGTTCTCCTTCCGAAGCACACGGATCTCCGCCATGTGTCGCTTCCATCTCCCACAGTCTAGATTTCTTCGACCTTTGTGACTTATCAATTTTTCTTCTACTCCACACAGATCTCCCATATATTTATCTCCCATACCTTCTGAGATTTTTCCACCTATACTTCTAAATGAAGGATGGTTTCGATTCACTTCATAACTTTGGGACTTCGACGAGTCCTCACTTCTTGCACATAAAAAGGGTTAAATTCATGTGCGCTTACCAGTATCCAATGACTATCAATCCACATATCCAGATCCATTGACATGGATCTATTCTTCACCCCGACGCCTCTCCTTTTGATTTCTAGATGTAGGATTCAATGATCCAAATCTTGTCCCATAGTTGATCCAATGAGAGCTATGACTTCTCCTCTTCTTCTTCTGTTTCATCTTGAAATGGAAGAATTTGCAAGTATCCAAAGGCTTTAGCCTTTGAATCTTCTCTTGCGAGATCGACTACTTTGGGTCTCGTCATTGCTCCTTCTCATGAGCTTTGAGACTTGGAATAAGTATGTCGTTGCATGCCTTGTGCTATCCCTTTTAATCTTTTTCTAATGTAATTTTACCTTGACTCTCGCGCACAGTTATACCTTCATTGTGAAAAATAAAACTACTTTTCCTGAGCCTTGCAGTTGCTCGGATTTCTAAGGGACTCAGCCCTCTACTTCCTCCAAAGGAATTCTTGCACCCTCCTAACACTTAACGATCGTCCTCCTAAGCTTATGAAGAGTTGAAAAACTCCACTTCTGGAGCACTCCTTGCACCTATATAAATCTTTAGACTTTCTCAACACTGATCCAAGTGTTGTCTTGATGCACCCTTTGCATAGGTGTTCTCCTGAATCCTGAACTCTTTTGGGTTCACTGATACACTCTTTCCATATCCTCAATGCACACCTTGCAAAGCTTCTTCCCCTAGAGTGTTCAAAAACTCTTGTTCTCTTTGATTTCCTCTAATACTTCAGAACATGTTGGTTTTGTGCACTCTTTGCACCTTCTCAAAGCACTTCCTTGCTTAGCCTTTCCTTCAGAGTGTTCAAAAAATCTGAAATACCTCTCCTTCAACAGACTTCCAGAGTGTTCAGTAACTCTAGAGTGTCGTCCCTGACACTCTCCGCTCTGAACTTGTAACATAGTTCCCTTGTGAACACCTTATACTCACTCAATTCCCACCTGGCATAGCTCCACATAATCTTCAAAAATTATGCTTTATGTTCCTTCCCTACATAGTTTCTCCTCCAAGGTGTTCAATAACCTTGAGGCTTCTCTCTGAGTCTATGAATTATTATGGCGTGCCCTCTTGGTACGTTCTCCTATGAATTCGATTTGAAATTCAGATGTGCACTCCTTACATTGTATCACATAGTTCTCAATACTTTGTTGTGCAATCCTTGCATTTAGCCTAAAGAACCCATAAATAATCCAAAAAAATTACAGAAAAAGAATTTTGTTTATCCCTGCAGATGGAAAACTATCATACACATCTACAACATATGCACATGAACACACACAGATAAGCATTCATAAAACACATAAATTCACAGAAAGATCATAGGAAGGAAAAAAAATTGCTCTTTGTATTAATATGAATGACAATTAAAATATATGTGAGCTCGGACTGCAACTGAGTCTCAGATCTCTCTTTGGCTTACAATGGTTTTCTCTCAACCTTCAACATCGTTTACTGGGCATGCACTAAAATTATTTATATAAGAGGGGATCCTGAAACCTTCCCTCCAAGCTACACTTAGTGGTTTCTAATCACCAGTTACAGTGCCTATCTACTGAGGCTTATTACATTGAATTACCATTAACAATTCATACCTGAGGTGATGCTCGAGATATGTACAACTTAGACCGAATTAAAGGCCTCTCTATCTATTTCATGTACAAAGGCATCAACTCATCTCTATCAGCCTTACAACATTTAATTGATTTTAATTACATTGAATTTTTAAATTCAAGGAAAAAGTGAGAGGGATGGCGCCTCTCCCCCTCTTGAATGCGCTTTGATGTTCTAAATAGTTGGTTCTTTCCTGAGGTGGAAATATGATCCTGTATCATACTCCACTTCTAGGAAAATCATGAGCTACTTCTCATGAGCTCCTCTCCTCCACTACTAAAATCCTTCTGGATCCTAAACTCTTCCTTGGAGTTGTCTTCCTACTCCTTTACCTTGTTGTTGCTACTACTTCCCTGTGCCTCTTCCAGGTCCTCCTTTGTTCAGCTTCCTCTTATTGACAACTTCTTTTTATGACTTCAACATTGTTATGAGGGAAAAAATCTCTATGGCCAAGGGTAAACCACATCAGACAGGTATGACTGCAGAAATAAACTCAATTCCAACATGCGCTATATAAACTAATGTGTACTATGAGGAATAATCCTACCTCGATCCAATCGTTTTATGTTGTTCCACCGTTGAGCACTTTGACCCAAATCCTTACACCTGCAAGGAGTTCTTAACAAAGTGACAATATATAAAATGAATTAGCACATCAGATAACACAATCCATTAATAAACATTACAAACATGCCCATGGATAATAATCATATATTTGCAAGATATCGATAGGATGGGAAAGGATTATTTCTATTAATAATTGATCAAAAGAAGTATCAACATTACAGACTTCCGTGTCGGCACGGTTAGAAACTAAGAAACCAAGTTCCTTCCAACTAGGTATCCACCACTTCAATCCTCCACTAAAGGCAAGCTCATAGAAAAGAGAGAATGAGATCCTCTTGACAATAAGGGAAGAGCATGGGGGATGAATATTGTGTTAAGAATTGAGGTACAAAGGGATGTAGACTCAATAAGAAGTAATTTCTCCAGAGTAAATTTGCTCTCAAAGTTGAATGCTTTCTCTCTCTTTTTCCATAGCTCGAAATTGTGCTCTTATAGCCTCTGGAATGCAACTGAAGGGCCGAGTCAAAATGTTTCCAGTATATGGAAGGCCAAAGATCAAATATCTTATGTCATCACATGGAAACCCAACCTCATTTTGTATTTTCTAGCAAAAATCCTGATATACGCGAACTGTAGTGGAGCATCAAGCGTATACGCATCTTACAAAGCAATTAGGGAGCGTATATGTGTAAACATATATATTTTTGGCTCTGGATTTATCAAAAAGGGGTTGATAAGTCTGCATAGGGAAATGGAAAAAGGCCCTCTGTGCAATATAGAAATGGTGAGGAAAATATTGCTATAACAGATGCCCCCTAATGTGTGAGATCAAAGGAGTATCTATGATGGCTGAAATACATTATAAATAACCCATAAGTGGAGTGGTAGAGAAATAGCTGGACGAACTCAATTTCTCGTTACATTATGTACTAACTTTGCATACATGGCTACCCAAAATACAATGTAGATCCATGTGGAAAATATACCAACAAGTGTTCATGGCCATGAGTAGGAAAATATAAATGTGGTTACATGCCAATAGCTGTCATAGTCATGAACAAGGCTCAGTGAAAATCTCAAAATCAATCTAAAGATATCTGTATACCATGGAGTACAATCTAATATCCCATGATCACTGAAGTCAAATAGGTATTGGTCCGATGAAATGGAAGCAACAAATCAGGAAAGTTGTGTCTACAATGTGATGTCTTTGAGTCTTCAATACAATCTACCAATGGTGAAAGTCTACATCATGTGAATAAATGAGTTGAGGTCGAACATGATGACACATCATTTGATTACCGGTCATTGAGGTATACCGTTAACAAACATGAGAGAACCTACTAATGATGAAAGTAGGTATCAAGGAACCAAGTACATATCTACAAATGTGAATAAAGGTGCTGGTGTCTAACACTTGAGAGATCCATTGATCAGGAGACATTGATGTATTCACGTCTGTCAATGGTGAGAGAGCCTGCCACTAATGACTACAAGTATCAAGGTACTCATAAAACTCTAGGTATTGTATCCAGAATACATGAACTGAAGTCGATGGAAAGAGACCCATGGAAAGGAGAGCATTAAGGCATTTCTCATCAGTCAACATGAGCAACAAAGCAAGAGCTTCATAATTTGGTGGATATCGGACGAAGAACATGTTCATGAACCAACGACCCTGTGCAGCTTTTGCGTGTGCCAAATGCAAGCGATACACAAAAAAGACCCTATGAATAGCAGCCAATGATGAAAAATGTTGACAAAGGCAAGGAAACCACCAATAAGGCTAATGACATCCAAGACACTACACAAATCCCAAAGTTTGAATAGATGTCTTGCCATCGAACACAAGGGAAACCACCCAGTCAACAACCCATGATGAAATGTCAATTTCTTGGTTTAAGGTGACCTACCAATGATGAAAGTAGGTCCAGGGTGCATCATAAGACCAAAGTATCATGTGATTCTGAGACAAACTGAGGGTATGTCCGACATGCAAAGTCAAGATTTATGAGGAGTGGCCAAGATAGGTTGATAGACTTCCTTGGAATAAGAGCATGAGACATACGGTGGACTCTAGAAGCATAGACTTAATGATTTGATGATTAAATGTAGGAGGCATCCATAATGTTCTCTATAGTGGCTGTAAGATTAACCAGTCGGTAGAGAAAATTCTGTAACGAGATTAGCTTCCTAAGGCTATGCTAAACCCAAAATTATGATGATGCAAGGACTCAATAACTTTGTGCTTTGTTCAAAGGCGAAACGACTACTACCAATTACAATATAGTACTCCCTTCTCGTTCGTCTTTTCTGTTTTTTCATAACAATTGAATGCTATGATACAGAAGAGGGAACGATTGTTGCAAGTAAGAAAAACCAGTTCTAGCAGTGGAACATACCTATGCTCAATGCAAGGAAATTCATACAGTGGATGGACACTCGGGGTGATGTTCCCTCCAAAGTATAGGGTGTCAAATTGCGAAGGATAAGAATAAGGCTCTGTTTGGTTGGGGATGCAAAGTGGTTGGGCCATGGTTCATAACACAAAGAGAGAATGGGCTAAAGGCTCAATACTGCAAGCAAGGGCATGAGATGCAATCACAATTTAACCCAAAAAATGTCCTTTTTTGTATCTTTTAGTCTACTTGGTGTGAAAAAGGGGTAAACTTGTGCCAAATAGACGTCTTTTCAAATCCACTTTACGAGTGTGATAAAGAAAAGTTCACTCGGTGATCTTTTCCATTTTTGATAGCGAGTCAGAAAAGAGCTTAACTAAGACTCACTATCTTTCAAATCTAATTTTAACAAGTGTGAAAGGGACACATCACTCGGCGATCTTTTCAATTTTTAGTAACGAGTCGGAAAAGAGCTTAACTAAGACTCGTGTTCGGTAGTTTAATCAACATGTAAGGGGGGAGGCCAAGGATCCCATCCCGACCTTCTGGGGAAATTCAATATCCTACGAATAGCTGACAATATCTTGGGAAAACCCAAGGCTTTCCAAGTCAAGGAGGAGAAGGTGCTAACGGAGGATATAGTCTCTGTGATGGTTCGAATAATTTCTCTTAATGGAAAATACATAGGTGGGGGAATGGGATGTCCCATGAGACCACCCCAATAAAAGGGAACCTAGTCAAGACTTGGAGGGAGAGAACTCAGGAAGAGTAAACATCTCTCTTGTTGAAAAGGTGAAGTACTAGAAATGCTAAGGAAATGGCATAGAAGGTATAGAACTAGAACCAAAAGAGAGGGATCGACCAAGAATTGCATTGAAGTACTAGAAATGATAAGGAAATGGCATAGAAGGTATAGAACCAGAACCAAAAGAGAGGGATCGACCAAGAATTGCATTGGCACGATCACTTCCTTAAACTTGTCACTCTCCAAGAGAAGAGTGGGGTAGATCAAATATTCCATCAATACGACCACTTCCTCAATCATTGGTTGAATAGGATGCGAGACAATAAGGTCAAAAGGTGTATCACCCCAAAAAATAGGAGTGTTGTCGGTCGAATATTGCATCGACACGAGTGTTGGTTGAACAAGATTTGAGACAACAAGGTAAAGAGACGCATCACCCCCAACTATAGGATAGGTGTCATTCGAATATTGCATCAACACGACCATAGTTTGAATGGGATGTGAGACAACAAGGTCAAAGGACACATCAACCCCTAAAGGAAAAGAGGTGTCTGCCGAAGATTGCATCGACATGATTGTTGTATCAACCAAAGAAGGAACGGAGTGTTGTGAAACAATAGATGCCTCAGAACTCAAAGGACCCTTAGGTGAGCCCCACGCTTCTAGTATCCCAGCAATAACAGGAAACAAATGAGTAAGGTGACTTCCTTCACAAGTCCTGCAAAGGAATATAGGCTTGCGTCTAAGACATCTAGGCTTCTCAATCATATGAATTCCCCCAGCATGACTTGTAGTGGTTGATGGCATGCTTCCAGCATGACTTGCAGAGGCTAGTAGAAAATCTCCAACATGACTAGTAGATGTTGGTGATGAATCCCCAACATGACTAGTAGAGGTTGGTGACGTTTCCCCAACATGACTAGCAAAGGTTGGAGATGGATGTGCAGTGTGACTAGCAGTGACCAGACATGTGTCCCTAGCATGAATTGCAGCGGTTGGTTGTAGGTTTTCAACATGACTTGCAGAGGTTGTAGACCAATCTCCAACATGACTAGCAGAGGTTGGTGATATAATGCCAGTTTGACACGTAGTAACTGCACTTGCAGCGGTGATTAATTGTGGCATTTGAGACCAAGGTCCAAGGAAATATTAGTTCTGAGAAATTGTAGGTCACGAAGGATCCTGGTTTACACCCTTTCCTGTCCAGCAGGATAGTATCCTCCTCCATATTGATTCATAAAGGTTTGTAGGGGCATAAACACTGAGGAATTCACTTGCAAAGGGAAAGCGACATGACAAGGGTTTCTCATGTGAGGATATATATTGCCCCTAGGTGAAGGAACTTCGTGACGAGGGTTTCCCATACTATAAAAATAACTCCCCCCAGATGAAACACTAGAGAACAGATGAAGGTTCTCCATGGGAAAAGTGTTCATAGGAATTGACATAGGGAAAGAAGGATAAGTGGATGGAGTGTGATAGGTAGAATGATTGCTTAATTGGGAACTTACTTCTCGCATAGTGGATTCGTAGGAAGGAATATTCCAACCTCCTATAGTAAGAGGTGTTTGAAGGATATGACTCCATCCAAATGGAAAGGGATAAGAAGGAGGCATCATGCCCCCAGACCCAAAACTTGTATTCTCATAAGGAGGTGAGACAGAGGATGGAAAGTGCGAAGACATATTAGACATACCATGAGAAAAATGATTAGAGACCCAAGGCATTGACTGAGTACCATAATTTTGCATACCATTATAAAAAGAGGACGGATTTTCCCCTATNGGGCAATATGCATGAAAACGGGCTAAAATGGCTGAGTGGCCTCCCTCACTAAAGAAGGTATTCCTTGTTCAGGAGGGACCTGAGACTCCTTGCTAAAGTTCGTAGGTAACATAATCAATTATAAGGGCCCTCGTAGGCTAAAAAACTAGTTGGTCAGACCCCCCCCAGAGAGGTAATCCTCCATAAATGTTGCGTGTTGTCTGACCCCTATCTGACTCAGGATACAAGTAGAATAACCCCTGCAAGTAACCTATGAGAAACCTAAGTCAAGAAACTAATAAACCATTGTATAACTAATGCATAGGTGAACATTTGTAAGTCCGAATCACCGTATGGGTGGGGTATCAAAGCTCGAAACCTTGAAAGTACCGCTTCTCACAGAGGTATGGGCACTAGAAAGATCCCCGAATATGAATAAATCCAAAGAAATATCTCTGACGCTAGGTGAGTGTCCAGGGGCTATCCCTTCAAATAACTTCGCATGACCTCGTGATTAAATCCAGTGTGAGCAGAGCCTCCTGGTATTACCAATTATACAATGGATTTATCAACTCCCTGTCTCAGACACATAAGTTGATTTAAATGCCTTGGATAAGTTTACTCACAAAATCCTATTCCAAGGCACTAAATCCTAGGTTAGTTTGTGCACCCTAAAAAATAAAATTGTGACTAATCAATTTTAGTTTAAAGTGTGAATTTTATTGGTCATGATTACTCAAAGAGGTATGGAAATGAAACTTATGGTGTTATGAATCTACATAAGAATAAAAATAGATATAATGCAAAGCCTAACTTTAACTTTTCAGTGAATGATATGCTAAAAAATAGTGCAATCTTCAATTTTAATTCTGCAACTCAGAAATAAAATGCAATCTTTCACTAAATGTGCCAAGCTAATGATAAAGTTTCAAAGACAAAAATACCAACCAATGCAAAATGCCTATTTTTTTTCTATTTTCAATGTATTTAAAAGAGAAAATGCATGGACTGATAAACGACTTGATATATAAATGCTACTGTGTATAAAAGAAATCACTAGAGCAGAATACCAAGCAGCTAAGCAGACAACCCAACTACTAAGGACAAGTCAAAAACGAAAAACAAAGAGAAATATGCCGCCCAAAAATTCAACTCCAGAAAGGTTTCCTGCCATCCCAGATAATCTCAACAAGTACCATAGAGACCCAAGAAGGCTCAGTGATCCTCAAAAACTACCCAACAATCACTAAACCAAGAAAACAAGCAAGGGGGAAGTGACATAAGCTCATGTTCAAGAGAAAAGG
>JASDQU010336170.1:0-12630 GCA_032191745.1 Picea mariana | reverse complement strand
TTTGACAACCTCTATGTTTTATCAATGTGAGAACCAGATAACGGGGAGTTATTTGGATGCTTATCCCCGAAATCCTACCTAGACTAAAAAATTCTTTTGGCACCTCCTGTGGAGGAAAACTTAGTGAGTTTTTAGAAAGTTTTAGATGAAGTTGTTTTGTGAGGCTAGGGGTGAAAACCGACCTCGTTTGATTAACAATGGGAGTGGATAGTCTTGTCAAGAAAAGATGGGGTATTTTCGGAATCCCTTTTGAGGAAACTTACTTGGACCGCCACGTTTTTGAGAAGAAGCTATGTGAGTGAGAAGTGACTTTTGTGTGTGAGTGAAAGTGCGCCAATTTTAGTTAATTAGATATCACCTTGCTGCATGTGGACATCGCTTGGTCCTTACAAGAGTTTGATTACCTAATTAGGTAGATGTCTTTGGTACAACCTTGCGGAATTCAAAAGCCCTAGGAAGTTAGCATGTGGACATGTGGGTCCGTTACTATCCTTTAACTCCCTATTGTGAGATAATCTAGAAAAAGCATGAAACTATCATAGATTGAACATGTGGGTATGTATGGGCCCATTACAAACCTTTAAACTCTCCTAGTGTTTTGATCTAGGAAAGCAGAAATTCAAACACTATCCTAACTTTGTGACATGTGGGCATGTATGGGCCCGTTACAAATTCAAAATGTGTTTGAAAAATGAAGCTAAGAGGGGTCCCAAAAGGGTCGTTGTCCTCTCCTAAAGGTTTAAAACTTTTGTTTAAGGGAGATAAGATTGTTTTCACAATCTCTTTCTGTTTCTCAAGATCACTTGGAAGCGCGAGAGAAGAGAATACTCAAGGATTGTTACTTCAATTCCAAGTCCCAATGTAAGTTTAGATGTGATTAAAATTGATGTCCACCTTAGTTTATTAGTCACAACAAGCCATCCATGTGGCAAAAAGCAAAGAAGGAAAATTGATTTTTATTCTCTTAAGTGCCTATGTGTGTTAGACCAACCCCTTTATATGGTGAGGGGACTAAGTGTGGTGCAGTATTTAGAGCATGCATAACATCATTTTAAGAGGACCCATGGCCTTCCCCACATCCCAATCAACTTACAATGTGAAATTTTGTTCAAAATGTGCAGCCCCTGGTGTAGACAGACGCGCACAGAACGCCGACACGCGAACAAAATAGAGACAGAAAGCGCATGCGTATAGAAAAAGACTGTGATAAATGTGCATGCATGCCCAATGCGCGTCTGTGGGGTACAATACCCGTGCGCCTGTGACAAACGACCGAGAGAGAAAATTCGGATGGATTTCTCTCAATTCTCCCTTGAATTGACTGGTTAGCAGGTCGGCAGAGGCCGGTTTGTGCACCTGCAAGTTAATGAAAGAAAAAGAAGAGCAAAATAAACCCAAATGATGAAGGAATTGATACCTAATCCCTAGTACGGTCGCCAATCTGTTTGCACCCTTTTCGTCACCTTGGTGAGAAAATAAGAGGTGCTTACATGCCCAGTTGGGTCTTGCTGAGCATGACAGCTGTAGAGGAAAGAGTTAGAGAAAGAAACACAAAACTATAAGCAAGAAATAAACTAAAACAAACTAAAATTAGAAGCATATGGATATAGAGATAACAAACACAAAAAAGACCAATATCACCAATGTTTTTAGGCTGATCTATTGATGAAATCAAAGCACAATGAAGAAAGGGGACTATGAGTCCCTTCTTCCTCCAAAGGAAGGCTCTTGGACCCTCACAAGCTTGCTCTCCTTACAACAAGAAAAATGAAAATGGTGATGAAAGAACTCCTTTGCAAATTCACTAAATGGAGAGGTGAATTGCTCAATGAAATGGTGCCAAATGTGCTATTGTCAAGGAGAGAGTCCTTAAAACAATCTAGGCAGCATAACATTACATGAAATTCCTTGAGAAAATGAGGTTTCTTCATGGCTTTTTATAGCATTGCATTGGGTGATTATGTAACTCCTTTGTAGTGTGAATAGAGGCTATTTAGGGCTTTATTAGGTCTTTGACCAGCCTACCATGCGGATTCAGATCAGATTTGAGGGTCAAATCGGCTTGGGAGCTGATCCATAAGTGGTTGGGAGGCCGACCAATTCAATAAATGTACCATTTAGCAGGTGCGCGGGTTTTTGTGCAAACAATCGTGCATCGTGTGCGTATGCACACATGGTACATTCATGTTCCGCACATGTGCGTGTGCACCCAAATTCTGCAAAGCGCTCTTCAATTTTTGGTTACTTTGTATAGTTTTTTACCTTTTTGGAATGCCATGTGATTAATTCAATGCCATGAATGACTTCATTACTGCTTGACGATGCTGAGTTCTTGTCGCCATGTGTGGACGAAATTTCAGTGATAACAAATAGTTTTACAATGGTGTCATCACCCCAATTTTTCCATATAATAGACTTGATCTAGGTGGATATTGGTGGCCACCCACATCTTCCAACTGGTTACTCGTGCCCGTTTTTTCTTAGCATGTTCTTCTTTACTTCTTTGTAATTGTGGGTTCTACACTTCTGGGGTTTTCTGAATCCCCACACATCCTCCAAGTGGATACAGGTGGCCTCTTGCCTAATCCAATTGGCTTATTTTGTATGTTTTCATGTCAACACATCTTGTTGTATTTCTAGGGACATTTCGGGGCCCTAAACATTGGTTTTTTTGGCTTGCCACAGTCAAACTGTAGATGGAGTCAGTGTTTGACAGGGAAATGTGTAGTTCTCTAAAATTCCTTTCCAACGAGCTATCACGCACCTAAAATGAAGGTCGTATGTGTTATCACTCCAGGAAACTCTCCTAGGATGTATCTGAGAGATGCCTGGTAACTTAACCTTTTTGTAACTATTTTCTCAATAATGGGTGTGGGTTTGGATCAAGATGAATATCTTAATCACTGGATTGTATCTTCAAGACAGTATAGCTATATTCATAAAATACAAGGCCTTCAAGAGATATTATCAGATAGGTTTGTAAATCAAATGAATAAGAAAACCAATTAGTTAACCGGAACATACATAGGCAATATATATGATGGGTCAACAAACTAGCCAAATATGCTTATGATTCTTGCTTAACAGTTAAAAGTAAGATGACAGTTACCATGGGACAATTAAACATAGACAAAATAATGATTTCAACTCATATGCATAGACAAAGATGAAGGAGAGTCTGACAATAACAAATAAAAGAAGCTTGCAGGCTTAATATATTAAAGAAAGTGTCTTTTTAGAATAACAGTAGATTATAGAAATCAAAATCGAACCCCTGTGTTCATCAAATGTTCCTGGATTTATAACCTTTTACAAACAGTTTCCAGATCCTAGATTACTGGATTGAGAATACTAAGAATAGTATAATACAAAACTAATTGCAAACTTATAGGAGGAATCCTATATAAAGGGAAGTCAAACCCTTATCCAAATCCGGTGCTTCATGTTCTTCAATAGTTGTAACAAATCTTCAAAGGCTGATAGATAAGGTCGAGGATGGCACCTTCGCAGTCAAGTCATCTTTTGCCAAAAATAGATAAGAAGTTTTATCTTACTAACTTTCCTAACACCTCCACAACTAAAACAAAGCAGTAAAACTGATGCTCTTAGTTATAATCATTGCTTAGAAACCCTTCTCGTACCAATTGGGGCACCAAAAATGAGATCTGTGAAAAAAGAGTGGCTCTCTTCCCTTCCCTATGCTTTTGGTGACTAAAGAGATGAAATATGAACCTGTAAGACACCAAAAGATTTTCCTTCGGTGGCTAAAGATAGTCGTGAATGACTGACTAGCCACCGAAAAGGTAGTCTTTAGAAATCCTTTATTACTTGTGAATTCCTTCAAGAATCCAGTACCCCTTGAGGGGATGTGTTGTCCGTTGTAGGATGAATCAGAACCCTTAAATGGAGATTGATTTACACCGGATGCTGGATCAGTTATCCCACGAGGAGGTGAGCCAATAATATGTAGTGAGGCCATTGGGGAAGCTGGATTGAAAGCTTGTTGTTACTGATGAATTAGGTATAGTCATAACTGGCATCATGTTTCCTGTTGTTGCTGAGCCAACTGATTGCATCCCAGTATGTGCTTGGATACTCTAGGCAGATGAATTTTCTTCCACGGATACCAAATAAAGGAGAGATGATAGAAATGAATTCCAATTTATGAAATTTATGCTAGACAACAACATAAAAAATTATGCCTGAAGTATGTGACTACTGCATTGCACAATTAAAACAAATAACACAGACTCTGTTGCCGACTGTAGCTGGTCCTAATCCAAAATTTGATCCTGAAGTTGTTGGAAATCTGAGAAAGACTGCTCATTTCTTGGACGTGAATCTCCATTGACAACTGTGATGCGCTTGTGGAGTTGAAAACTCCCCGTGTAATGGATCTCCAAGAACACCGGGATATGTTAAAGGAGCAGATCGAATTGCTACCAATGGATCTCGATTGTTTGAGTAAGGCACAGATATTGTCCCCTGCAACATACTTTTGCAACCATTTCAATTTGGGGCATGGTTAAATGCTGTAAATAAAAGTAGATTCTACATTAACAACTTGGACCTTCCATCGATCTGCTAATCTTGTAAACATCCTGCAATGGCAACCTCAAAGGTCACTGTCTTAATTTCTTGCCATTATGACTAACAGACAAACAAATACAACAACAAATTCAATGAAGATGTCCACTGAGTGTTTCAAATAATCATAGTCTCCATGGTCCGCTTTCTCAATGATTATTTATGTGTTGGATATGATATACCCAAGGAAAACTAGAAGACTGAAGTAGATCTCAAATGTGTAAATTGCCAAAGAACCACCAAAGATGGCAGTTTCCGGTTGTAACCACATCAATATGCTCACTCTAGAACCTAAAAACCCTCCCAGGAATATGAATTTATGTCTCCAGGTTGTGATTGCTGCTGCCAAAAAGTAATCAAATGCTAACGAGGTGCCCACAAATGCACTCACCATTATACTGGGATCAATGTCCATGACCGTATCTACAAATAGTCCCATAGTGACTCCCTTGAACACGGAGGCTTCCAAGAGCATCGTAGCCCTCTTTTCATAATGCCTTCACCTCCCTCTGTCTTAAAAAATCCCGAAATCAAGTTACAAGAACTGACTTACTGAAAATTGAACTCATACCTAGCAGCAGGGATGTCATGCAAAGTCTTTGACACCTGCAAACTCATGACCTGTTGCCTCTAACTTTGAGCTTGTATTTTTTAAGCTCTACACCTACGATGGGCTTGTGTTGATTGAAGGCTTGACTCATGGCTTCTAACTCAACTGTATTCATGAAGTATTCAATGATGTGATGATATTCACCCGTGTTCTACTGTTGACACCTTCAAACCTCTTAATCTAGCATAAGATACTTTTAACCTCTGCGTTTGACATCTGAAAACGATCAATGATCAATAGGGCACCTGCGATCTAGCACTTGGTAGCTCTGCGTTGTTTATTATTTGTTTGTGGATAAAATCCCACATAAATCGGGATTCCATATATTACATCTTTCATAAGTACCAAGACTTTTAGTGTCATGTCGATGAGGTGTGGACATAATATGAATCTCGATGCTGGGCTTGTATGTTGCGTGGCTTGATACATAGACTTGTGGCTTGACTGCTAACTTGACTCGAGAGTTGGCCTATGGTTTCCCAAATTTTAGTGAAATCGAATAAAACCAGAAGCTAGATTGGACTAGGCATATGTAGGGCTTAGTATATGATAATATAGTTTTAAGTTTATTGAGCCACTTAAAATCACACACCTCTCTTGCTTTGATAATTTTTTACAAAAATGCCAATAAACACTAGGAATACATCCAAACTAAAAATATTGAGCGACATTTGATCATTTTTGGTTTTGCAGGTCAAAAGGGGAAAATTTAAGGATGTTGGGCAAAATAAATCATCAGAAAATCCATGAAGAACTAGAATGGATAAGACATTGGCCACAAAAATAACAAGTAAAAATGAGAGGGATATGAACAGGCTTTCAAAAATACCATTACATTTTTTGTTGCTAACATCTGGCTCCAACTGGGATGGAGACCTCCCTGTGAGGTTTCCAAGAACCTAGTAGTTCCAGTTGCCTTTACCATTGGGCATGGATTCATCTGGCCTTTACCATTGGGCATGGAGTCATCTGGCCTTTAGAACTGATTCCTTGCAAACCTGTAGCATGCCTGTAGCCTGCTTGTAGCCTGCTTTGCAATCATCCACAATTTGGTATTTGTGTCAAATCCATTGGGCTATGGAGTCATTAATAGCCTCACTAGATCTCTACAATCTGTCCACAAATGTTCAACTGTAAACTTGCTAGAAATGCCTCACATCCATTGGGCTATGGAGTGTCAAAAGATGATTTCAAAACCTAATCCAACTCCTGCAACTTATTCAAACTCTAACAAAGTTTTGAACACAAGTTCCTGTTGCAAACTACTATACTAAAAAGGATCTCATGCTCGATGGTGAGCTTATTCTCTATCTACTCCTACTCTAACCATTGTATTGATGCTTAATCAAGTAAACTCATGCTTCCAATGAAGCCATGTCAGACAATGATTCATTAAACCTGTTCTTGATCTTGACCCCAAAAATAAAAGAATGTACATCGAACAAGAAAGTGGTTTGAAGAGATGACAACGTCAACTTTCACTTGGCAGAAATATTTTAACATATATGTTTCTCATAATCTCAAGATAATCAACAACATGATCATAAAAAATACAAACAAATACCTCTTATTTTTGCTGTCCCAAATGACTGAAATGTTGTTGTTGGATGCCTTTATTGATCTCAAGGTTGAATATAGGTTGCTTGACATCTGTCGGAAAAACATGCAAGCTCAATTGCCGATCTGAAACTTTCTACTCCTCTTCACCATATCTCTGTAATCTGAATCCATCATGATGATATGTTGACTTATCATAGCAAATGATTTCCTCTCCAACAATAATGTCTTTGCAGGATATATCAAAACTAAAAATATTTTCTTTGAAATTTGAACAACAGATTCGTAACAAGCATCAATTGCAACATGCACACATTTTTGATTATCTCTCTGCTGAAAAGAAGAACTAGGTGAAATTTTAGTAGGCAATAAGTCTTCACAAACCTTAAAATATTCTTCCTCATCACTGTGTTGATCAAATGTAGGAGCATAAAGATAAGATTCTAATGATAAAGATGAATATTCTTGTATAGAAGTATCAACAATAGGATCTTGAAACAGACTTGGAAAAATATCACCTCGTTCTTCATCATAATCTGAAACAACATATCCATAAGGAGAAGGAGAATTTTCCTGATGCTCTAGCTAGAGATGAGACAGTCCCTAAAAATTTTGTTCCTCATGGTTACTACAACTTCCCTTGATTTGCAAATATGGAAACTGTATGCTATCCCCAGTATCTACTGCAGTAAAATATTCATGAACGTTTAGTTCTTCATTCAATAAATTGAATTCATGACAGCATTCGGGATATAGAAGATCAGCTGGAAATTTGTCTTTACAAAACACATGGAAAGCAGCATGAAAATCTATCAAAGAGTTGATACTGGAAATAGGAAGAGACCGGTACCAATCACGAGCAAATCCCTCTAATGAAAAACTGAAAAGCTTATTTTGAACATCGTCATGTATAATTTCAAACCGATGAATAAAGTCATGAAAATCCAACAAGTGTTCAGCTGGCACTTCCCACTCTTCTCCTCGAAATCTGGGAAGGATACCTTCCCATTCATCTCTACTAGGTACTGGATGAGGGTAACCAGAAATACCTGAGAAATTGCAAAATGAATACTTCTTGTTCATTTCATACCAGTGGAGTCGCCAACAGATTTTTGAATGATATAATCGCCACTGAATCCATCCTTCATGGAGTTTCCAGATAGATAATTACAACTGAAAATATGTCCAGACTTTGTCTATCATCAAAGCTGGATCTTGTCGTCTCCCAAGGAAGCTGAGCTTCAATATCCTCTCCCCAACAATGAAACCAATTTGTTATCACTCCAGGAAACTCTCCTAGGCTGTATCTCAGAGATGCCTAGTAACTTAACCTTTTTGTAACTATTTTCTCAATAATGGGTGTGGGTTTGGATCAAGATGAATATCTTAATCACTAGATTGTATCTTCAAGACAAACTAGCTATATTCATGCAATACAAGGCCTTCAGGAGCTATTATCAGATAGGTTTGTAAATCAAATGGATAAGAAAACCAATTAGTTAACTGAAACATACATAGGCAATATATATGATGGGTCAACAAACTAGCCAAAGATGCTTATGATTCTTGCTTAACAGTCAAAAGTAAGATGATAGTTACCATGGGACCATTAAACATAGACAAAAGAATGATTTCAACTCATATGCATAGACAAACATGAAGGAGAGTCTGACAATAACAAATAAAAGAAGCTTGCAGGCTTAATATATTAAAGAAAGTGTCTTTTTACAATAACAATAGATTATAGAACTCAAAATCGAACCCCTGTGTTCATCAAATGTTCTTGGCTTTATATCCTTTTACAAACAGTTTCCAGATCCTAGATTACTGGATCAAGAATAATAAGAATAGTATAATACAAAACTAATTGCAAACCTATAGGAACAGATCCTATATAGAGGGAATTCAAACCCTTATCCAAATCTGGTGCTTCATGTTCTTCAACAGCTGTAACAAATCTTCAAAGGCTGATAGATAAGGTCGAGGATGGAACCTTGGTAGTCAAGTCATCTTTTGCCAAAAATAGATAAGAAGTTTTATCTTACAGACTTTCCTGACACCTCCACAACTAAAACAGAGCAGTAAAATTGATGCTCTTAATTATAATGATCACTTAGAAACCCTTCTTGTACCAATTGGAGCACCAAAAATGAGATATGTGAAAAAAGAGTGACTCTCTGCCCTTCCCTGCGCTTTCAGTGACTAAAGAGCTGAAATATGAACCTGTAAGCCACCGAAAGCTCTGCTTTCGGTGGCTAAAGATAGCTGTGAATGCCTGACTAGCCACCAAAAAGGTAGTCTTTAGAAATCCTTTATTACCTGTGACTTCCTTCAAGAATCCAATACCCTTTGAGAGGATGTGTTGTCCGCTGTAGGATGAATCAGAACCCTTAACTAGAGATTGATTTACACTAGATGCTGGATCAGTTACCCCATGAGGCGGTGAGCCAATAATATGCAGTGAGGTCATTATGGAAGCTATATTGGAAGCTTGTTGTTACTAATGAATTAGGCATAGTCATAAGTGGCATCGTGTTTCCTGTTGCTACTGAGTCAACTGATGGCATCCCAGTATGCACTTGGCTACTCTGGGAAGATGATTTTTCTACCACAGATACAAAAGAAATGAGAGATGATAGAAATGAATCCCAATTTATGAAATTTATGCCAAACAACAACAGAAGAAATTATGCCTGAAGTATGTGACTACTACATTGCGTAATTAAAAAAAATAACACAGACTTTGTTACCGACCGTAGGTGGTCCTGATCCAAAATTTGATCCTGAAGTTGTTGGAAATCTGACAAAGACTACTCATTTCTTGGTTGTGAATCTCCATTGACAGCTGTGATGCGCTTGTGGAGTTGAAAACTCCCTGTGTAATGGCTCTCCAAGAACACTGGGATATGTTAAAGGAGTAGATCGAATTGCTGCCAATGGCTCTGAATTGTTTGAGTAAGGCTCAAATATTGTCCCCTGCAACATATTTTTTCAACCATTTCAATTTGGGGCATGGTTCAATTCTGTAAATAAAAGTAGATTCTACATTAACAACTTGGACCTTCCATCGATCTTCTAATCTTGTAAACATCTTGGAATGGAAACCTCAGAGGTCACTATTTTAATTTCTTTCCATTATGACTAACAGACAAACAAATACAACAACAAAGTTAATGAAGATGTCCACTGAGTGTTTCAAATAATCATAGTCACCATGGTCCTCTTTCTCAATGATTATCTATGTGTCAGATATGATATACCCAAGGAAAACTAGAATACTGAAGTAGATCTCAAATGTGTAAATTTTTGAAGAACCACCAAAGATGGCAGTTTCCAGTTGTAACCACATCAATATGCTCACTCCAGAACCTAAAAACCCTCCCAGGAATATGAATTTTTGTCTCCAGGTTGTGATTGTTGCTGCCGAAAAGTAATCGAATGCTAACGAGGTGCCCACAAATGCACTCACCATTATACTGGGATCAATGTCTATGACTATATATATAAACAGTCCCAAAGTGACTCCCTTGAATGCAGAAGCTGCCAAGAGCATCATAGCCTTCTTTCCATAATGCCTTCACCTCCCTCTGTCTTAAAAAATCCTGAAATCAAGTTACAAGAACCAACTTACTGAAAATCGAACTCATACCTAGCAACAGGGATGTCATGCAAAGTCTTCGACACCTGCAAACTCATGACCTGTCGCCTCTAACTTTGAGCTTGTATTTTGTAAGATCTACACCTACGATGGGCTTGTGTTGACTGAAGACTTGACTCGTGGATTCTAACTCAACTGTATTCACTAAGTATTCAATGAGGTGACAATATTCACCTACGTTCAGTTGTTGCCACCTTCAAAACCTCTTAATCTGGCATAAGATACTTTTAACCTCTGCGTTTGACATCTGAAAATGATTAGTGATTAATAGGGCACCTGCGATCTAGCACTTAGCAGCCTATGCATTTTTTATTATTTGTTTGTGGATAAAATCCCACATAAATCAGGATGCCATATATTACAACCTTCATATGTACCAAGACTTTTATTGTTATGTCGATGAGGTGTGGATAGGATATGAAGCTCGACGCTAGGATTGTATGTTGCGTGGCTTGATACATAGAATTGTGGCCTGATTGCTAACTTTACTCAAGAGTTGGCCTATGGTTTCCCAAATTTTAGTGAAATCGAATAAAACCAGAAGCTAGATTGGACTAGGCATATCTAGGGCTTAGTATATAATAATATATTTTTAAGTTTATTGAGCCAATTAAAAGCACACACCTCTCTTGCTTTGATAATTTTTTACAAAAATGCCAATAAACACTAGGAATACATCCAAACTAAAAATCTTGAGCGACATTTGATCATTTTTGGTTTTGCAGGTCAAAAGGGGAAAATTTAAGGATGTTGGGCAAAATAAATCGTCATAAAATCCATGAAGAACTAGAATGGATAAGACATTGGCCACAAAAATAACAAGTAAAAATGAGAGGGATATGAACAGGATTTCAAAAATACCATTACATTTTTTGTGGCTAACAGTATGGAAAATTTACGACCCTGGGAAGTTGAGGTACCAAATTACACCAACTTACCCATAGGGCCCACATGACTTTTGGCATTTCACCTTCTAGGGTTAGGTTTTTGGATGTCTAGGGTTTTGGCATTCATGAGTAATATCAAAAATGACTTTGGAGCCTCATTGTAATCCATTATTCTCATACGGATGCATGTAGCAGCCACATCTCTTCTCAAATATAGCTACCACCATTTGAGCAAGTGTTTTAGTTTTGTAGGTTTACAATTTCAACCTATTTCATTTTTTAATAGAAGATATTGTTCACTGGATATTTGTGTTATTCTTCATATCTCTATGTTTATTGTATTTAGTCTATTAATCCGTTTGTTCCTCTCCTAAATCGGGATCAATACTATATTACCAGACATATGAGTGGGATTAACATTTTTTCCATCTTCGCACAACAAATAATCAACTAAACCCATGAACAAAAATGAGCACGAACAATGCCTTTATTAAATTCTTGGTTTGCCACCTCCACACTTTTTTCCAAATACAAGGTTTTCTATACAAATATCAATAGTAATGCGGTGAAGGAGGGTGAGTTGACCAAGTTGAGGGTTTATCCAAAAGGACCAAGAAAATGTTAACACCACCACAAAATTCCACATTTATATTTATAGAGTTGATACAAGGGCACGAGCATGATAGCCACGAGATCCACACAATTAAAGGATAGGAATAGTTTCCAAATAACCTACAGGATGCAAGCAATGAATTTTTTTTTATCTGACAAAGAGAAATCACAAAAAGAAAAACAGAGGCAAGGTAGGCCTGAGAACTTCCAAACAATATCATTTTCCATAGGCAAAGCATGATAGCCATGAGATCCACACAATTAAATGATAGGCAGAGTTTCCAAATAACCTACAGGACGCAAGCAGTGAATTTTTTTTTATCGGACAAAGAGAAATCACAAAAAGAAAACCAGAGGCAAGGTAGGCCTGAGAACTTACCAAACAATATCATTTTCCATAGGCAAAGAACGAACAATTACATATAGTAAGAAACACCCACATTTTCGATGCGAATAGTTTGAATACAAATGCCACAGAGACTAAAACTTTGCTAATAATCCATACACAGTCAAAATTTACACATATCATAACTTTGGAAATGCACATACAAAGAGAAAACTAAAGAGCCAATTATTGACTTAATTAAAGAGCAGAGTGAAATATCCATGGATGGAGAAGCAAGAAATCTCATACCTATGTGTAAAAATATCCAAGGAGAGTCGACCAAGCATGTATACCTCTTCCACATCCAAACAAAGCGGAGTAAAAACAACCAAAA
>JASDQU010336168.1:0-10035 GCA_032191745.1 Picea mariana | reverse complement strand
TTTTAGCACTGATCCTGGATGGGTCGTACAAGTGGTTATAGAAGCAAGTCCAGAGGAATTGTTGTCTAAAGGGACAAAATTTGAAGTTAAAAGCATCCCTGAGTGCCAAGAGAATACATTGGCTATGTTTTGAAGATCAGGAGGTATAGCGGTTTAAGAAAAACAGAAGAGAAAAAAGGTTGTGGTCACCGTGGGTTCGGGAACACGAAAATTAAACTTGAGCCATTGGAATAATTCAGGAAGGGGAAAACCCCTCACATCTGTTGGATCCGAAGAAGATGCATGGCGGATAAGCATCGAAGTCCTTTGGACTTCACCCCTCCGATCATTTTAAAACTATAAGTAGAGAAGACTGTCAAAGTCTCAAAGTCTGGAACCAATCCTAACCGTCTATTCCAAGGATACGTGTCCAAATATTAAGCAAGGTTCAGAGTTTCAGCACTCTTGAAGAAATGGTTTGTGGTTTCACGGGAGGAAGAGATCCCCAAAGTCCCGTAGCACCAAAGTGACATGATAGGATGATGTCACTGGGGGTGATGTGGACCAACTCGGTAGTTCGACAACTTCGATAAAATTTCGAAGGCAAGAAATCCCCGAAGTCTCAAAGCGCTAAGTATGACAGGGAAAGATGACATCACCTAGGGTGACATGCACCTACCTAGGTCCACCATGTGTCACTCATTTTCGTACTTTTGATAGGCCCTTAGGGTCACCCCTCAGATTGGGCCATGTGTCCGCTTTTAGTGTTCTGCCACGTGGCACTAGATCCTGCAATCCGAAGACTTGGCACTCTGGAGGAACTTTGTCAAGAATTGTTATGTATGAAGAATCCTGAAGCTTCGAAGAGCAGAGTAAATCCTCGTCATCCATCAAGAGGGGACACGTTGCAGGTAGATCCAGTGGTCTGGAGGATTCAAGTATAAGGAGTTGAGGTCGAGGGCTTCCAGAGGCTCGAAGGCTGGAGTCCATCGTGACAGATGATCATAAATGACATGTGGAGGCAGGAGAGGGGTTCTCCAGTGGGTCGGCACTTTGGGAGATTGGTAGTGAAGTGTTTTTGGAAACCGTCGAAGCCCGAAGTCCCGGAGCTCTTATCCACCGTTGATTTGAGCAAAGAATGTGGACCGTAGATCCACCATCTTTCACGAATTCGTTATTTCGACGATCCGAGAGATTTTTTGTGGGGTACTTTGAAAACTATCGAAGCCTGGAGCCCTAGAGCTTTGATCCATCGTAGATCTAAATAAGAAAGTAGGATCATCGATCTGTACATCCTCCGAGTATCTGGAGAACTGACATTCACGGAAAATGTATTGTAGTGGAGGCAGATCCTATGAAGCCCCAATGTTTCGGAGCCCTGGAGGCCAGAAGAAAAGGATAAGTTCCTTACGATTAGTGCTTGGTAAATTGAATTGGGGAGCCGAAGGAAAGGGGCTAGCGCCCGAAATTTTTTCTTTAAGAACATAAAAGGGACAAATTGTTCAAGTAGCCATAACTTCCTACTCAAAACTTAGAATTGAGCATGGAAGCATCCATTGGAAAGGTATTTAATAGTAGAAGATAAATTTTCACCCAAAAATTGGATCTGAACAGTCAATTTCTCAAAAAAAAAGAATAAAATAAATATGATGTATTAATGAATCAGAATGGTTCATGTTTTCATGAAGTTATTAAGAACAATTATCCTGACAAAGTTATGTTGGTTGCACATTTTTTTGCAGAATTAACAGTTGTCATAGCGGAGTCAACATAGAATGTAGAAATGATGGATGATACTCAGGTAGTCTTCAGTCAAGAAAATGAAATCAAAGGGTTGAATGTCTAGCTGGATAGGGAAGGAACCAACTCCAATGGACATGGAGGAGAAAGGGAGGAATACATAAATGTAGTTGAGACCCTCAGAAAATTGCATACAAATGTCCAAATCCACAAGGATGATAATGAGAGGCTTATGAAGGCTAAGGAATAGCAGGAAGACTTCAACATGAATTTAATTCGGAGTCTGGAAATAATTGAAAAGAAGTTGGATAAGGAGAGTGGCTGCATCAAATTAGGAAGTCACGAGACCCCTGAGAAGAAAGGAAGATCAAGGAGTGGTAGCAGACATCACCATCACTCCCAAAAGAATTCCCATAGGAGATCACACAGTAGCTCAAGTCCATCCCCTGTCAGGAAGCATAAAAAGTATGGGGTGGATGAGTTGAAAGGAGAAATGAATAAGATCAAACCTCCTAATTTTGATGGAGAGCACAAGAAGGATGAATATGTTGAGACATGGTTACTAGCAATGAGGAAGTACTTCCAATTTCATAATATTCTTCCCATGCAGAGGGGAGAATTGTCATCTATCAACTGAAAGGAAAGACATCCATGTGGTGGGATCAGCTTGTGCAAGTGAAACACCTCAGAGAGAAAAATGTGACTTGGAAGGAATTCAAGAGGCATTTTGAGAAGAAATACCTGACCAAGAAGTATTATGATAAAAATATGAAAGAGTTATTTGACCTCAAATGGGGCAACATGACTATTAATGAATATGAAAGGAGATTCTTAGAGTTGTTGAAGTATGTCTCCTTCATAAAAGATGAGACAGTGAATATTTAGAGGTACCTGAGTGAGCTTCCATCTTGTTGAAATAATGTAACTGCAAAGTGTATTCTACTTATTATTCTTGTATTATTCATTAGATCAATCCCCTATTGTAGATTGATCATGTCAACTATTGTAAAAGACCAAATCCCCTTTTGTGATTGGTCAAAACATAATTGTAATAGGCAGAATAAGAAGTCGGCCCCAGAATATATTAAACGTGGTTATAACCACCCAGATGGAGAAGTCGGTCCTGCCGGTGAAAAGACACCTCCACACGTGCCAAAGTTGTATAAATAAGGAGGCTAGTGTCTCATTTAGACACACACTCACTTGTTCATTGAGGAGCAAGTTTCAGAGTTGCAGTTGGAGAAGAGAGAGAGAGAGAGAGAGAGAGAGAGAGAGAGATGCATTATTGGGAGAGGAATTTATGTATTTGTTTGAGTTATATCTTGGCATTGTATTGGCTATCTATAATAAGGAAGTTTTGTTGGTTTTTCTCCCCATGAGGATTTCCCAGGATAAATGATGTGTCTCTTGTGATTGTGTATTTTTTAGTGATCCTATCTTATGCTATTGTTATCTAGTGAAATGCAAAGAACTCTAATAATATCTTAAACCTTGACATGGTATCAGAGCTAAGATGAAGAGAGCATCTTTCACAAGAGAAAGTGAAAAATGTCATTCTTGTCGTACATGCAAATTAGGGATTTTTATTGAAGAAGTATTTCAGCCCCAAAGCCATCTAGAAAAGTGTGCCCTTCCTCAAGGACCACTTTGGCATCCTCAATGCAACTTTTCAATGGATAAATATCTCATAAAGTGAAACCCTAGTTTTCCAAAAGTACCAGAAAACCAGAGTACCAGAGTACCAGAAGTACCAGAAAACCAGAAGCACCAGTCCAGAAATCTGTTGGTCAAGTTTGAGGAGTAAAAGTTGGATTTTCAGAAATCTCACTGCACCAGCGTACTCACCTTAGCTCAATGCATCTATCCCCTGGATCAGAATTTCAAAATTTGAAGTTTGAAAAAATAAGGTTTCCTCATAAAACCCTAAGTTGCAGTTGCAGTTGCAGTCTCAGAACTAGTTGCAGTTGCAGCCGTAGTACCAGTTGTAGTAACCCTTGAAGTTCTTAAGAGTTGGTGATCATTACCACTGCTACCATATGGTGCCTCTACCTACAAATGTCGTCAGAGGTATTTGTAGGAGAAGGGATCTCTTTCCATAGATCTAGAAGGATATCAAGATCCAACACATCCAGAGGAATGATGCAACCCAGGTGTGATTATTCTGATATGCATCTGTTTGTTATGACATTATTTTGATCAGTGTTGCATGTTGTAGCTATGACCATCATTCTAACTTTTGGTCAAAATCTGAGTCAAGGTATTAGATGGATTAAAAGTTGAGATCATAGAGTTTATCCTCTAACCCAACCTTATGTCAAGACAACATATTGTCTTAGTATAGAAGACAGGTTGAAGAAATCACTCATCATCTTGAGTGAAGCAGACTTGGAAGAAAAAAAAGCACACTCATTCTTGAGGACAAGGTTCCAGGTTTGATTAATCAAGTTGATAAGATTCAAAGGTACACATGACAAATTGATGACTACCCCTTTACAAGTAACCAATATAGTTGAGATAGTAGTATTTGTAAAGTATTATACTTGGTATCATGTGAGCATATAGAGGTAAATATTTAATGTAATCATTTTCCTGATACAACTAACACCTCCTCTAGGAGAAACCTCATGTGTTAGTTCCAGGTTTCCATGGAGGAATGTTCGATCACAACACTATAAGAGTGTTGACCTCATTTCGTAGTGTATCTCTTACTTTTGATCATTTCTTCAGACAAGCCACAAATGATGACTCTAAAGGATCTACTGTGATGATTATTCATTCTATTGCTTTATCTATTATTATCAAAAGGATATTACTCTTTCTTGTTGTTTTGTTGACCTTGTTTTAGGTCACATGTGATAACCTTGAGAAATCTATAATGAAGGTTGTAGAAGGCAACATATTATATGAGACATGAAGCAGACTATGTACATGACCATATACACTCATGCACCAAAGAAGATGAATAAGAAGCTATCTCTTGAGATTCAGAGTATCTCATATGAAGATTGATTGAAAGGAGCAGAAGGCTCCAAAGATGATCGAGTATTAGAACAGGAAGCAGACCTCGTTTGAAGCCTGACTCGGTATTTCATATTTAGACTTGGTATGCAAAACCAAGTATACCCTGTAAGATATGATGAAGTCCTTGTAGACTCAGAAGAAATCAAGAGTAAGCCTGATCTCAGAAAGGATCAGATGAAGAGACAACTTCCAGGACCAGAAGATAGATCGTAACTACAGAGACTCCTAGGGAACATGAAATCTCTGGGATGATTCGATTGTTTCAGTGACAAAGAAGGAAGCCAGTCAGAAAGACTAGGATATGGTTTCTTCCGTGAGATGAGAGGTCAATATTGACTTCCAATATTGATCTATACATATCAAATGTGTTGCATATGTACAAACCCTGATGTATATCTAGAGGATTCTCCCAGCAAAGGGGAGAAGACTATGATGATACACTTATTGAAGAAACAGTTCCAGACAACCAAAACAACCATGATTCGTATATAGTATAAGATGCAGGGGGAGCAATCCCCAAATTTAAAATTGAGTGAAAGTTGGTGTAGTACATCGGTTGGGTCATGGAGACATGACTACGATAGCATTACCCCCATGAAAGAAGAACATCTATCCTCAGTATCAATTATTGAGCCACTCTCAGTTTCAAATGAAATTGTTGTCGTGATAAAATAAGAGAAGTTACTATAAGATTTTAGAATCCATAGTGAGAATGAAGCAGTCATTCTCATCCTCAGAGCAGCTGCAGGTGAAGAATCTCAAATTCCAGAAGGAACAGTTGCAGAGAGAGTAGAGGACATACTCCCAGACAGTGAGACGGATAGTGTCTTGCAGAAAGTACATAGAGCTAGCACGTGATTGTGAATATTGAGTTGTAGTTGAGCAAGTGTACTAGATTGGTACAATGTAATAAGGAAAATTGATTTGAATATTGAAGATAGAAAGACTCATGTTGAATAAACATCTGCACGTGTTGAAGAAATCTCCTAGAGCTTGATATGGCAGAATTGAAAGTTTCCTGACGATCTTGGGCTTTACCAAGAGTAAAGTAGATTCTAATCTCTAATTCAAGGTTATGAACGATGAGTCGATGATATTGTTGTTTTATGTCGAAGACTTATTCTTAACTGGAGAAGAAAATCTCATCATCGAATGTAAGAAGAAGCTCGCTTCAGAATTTGAGATGAAATACCTTGGCCTAATGCATTATTTCTTAGGTCTTGAGTTATGACAGAGTCTAGAGAGAATATTCCTTAACCAAGGGAAGTATGCAGTCGAAATCTTGAAGAGATTTGACATGTTGGAGTGCAATTCCATGAATACACCCATGGAATCGAAGCTGAAGCTATTGGTCGACACTTCATCAGAATTGATTGATGCCACACTGTATAGACAGATCATTGGAACACTAATGTACCTAACGAACACCAGACCAAATATTTGTTTTTCCATGAACACCTTGAGTCATTTTCTGGTAGAACCCAGACATGTTCACCTAGTTGCTGCACAACATGTGATGAGGTACCTTAAGGGTACATTAGATTGTGGTCTCAGCTATGATGGAGATCATGATTTCACACTGAGTGGGTACACTGATTCAGATTGGGATGAAAGTGTCTCTGACAGGAAGAGCACTTCAGAATGTTGTTTTAGTTTGGGATCAGCCATGATCTCATGGTAGAGTAGGAAGAAATCAAGTATTTCTCTCAGTACAACGGAAGCATAGTACATTGTTGCGTGTTCTACCAGTTTTGAAGCTATATGACTTCGTAAGTCGTTGACTGGTCTATTCGACCTAGATATGGAAGAAACCACGATTCTATGTGATAACCAGAGCTTCATAAAGATGAAAGAGAATATTGTATTTCATGATAAGTCGAAACACATAGAAATCCAATACCATTACATACGTGACATGGTGCAGAGAGGAGCCATAAAGCTCCAATATGTTAGCACAGATGAACAGGTTGTCGATGTGTTGACTAAACCTCTATCTCATGTAAAGTTTGAGCACTTTCGAGATAAGCTTGGTATAGTCCAAAAGGACCTCACTCGAAAGGGGGAGTAGTGTTATGTTGAGATATATCTAGTACTGTGACTCCAACTTAAATGTTTTTTTGAGATATGCCTAGTACTATGCTTCCAGTTTGATTGTTGTGACATAAATCCAGTCTAGTACTGTGACTCCAGCTTAAATGTCGTGTTGAGATATGCCTAGTATTGTGCTTCCAGCTTAATTGTTGTGACGTAAAGCCAATATAGTACTGTGCTTCCATCTTAATTGTTGTGACGAAAAGCAAGCTGAGTACTTTGCTTCCAACTTAATTGTTGTGACGTAAAGCCAGTCTAATATCGTGCTTCCAGCTTAATTGTTGTGAAAAAAAGCAAGTCGAGTACTTTGCTTCCATCTTAATTGTTGTGACGTAAAGCTAGTCTAATACCATGCTTCCGGCTTAATTGTTGTGATGTAAATCCAGCCTAGTACTGTGCTTCCAGATTAATGGTTGTGACATAAAGCCAATCTAGTATTGTGATTCCATCTTACTTGTTGTACTGTTTCTAGCTTAATTGTTGTGTGGTGTTTTCCAGCTTAATTGTTGTGTGGTGTGCAAGCTTAATTGTTGTGATGATGTGCCAGCTTAATTGTTGTGATGTGTTGCCAGCCTCATTATGTGATGAAGTGTTTCCAGCATTTGTGTTGTGATATTGTTTCTTTTGATGTTGTATCATCCTTGTGTTGTTATTGATGATGAGGATGTATTAGTGTTATCCTAATCCATGTCAATGCAGTTGATGATGATGATGCCACTTCAGCCTCTTACTGAAGATGATGATGATGATGCCACTTCAGCTCTTGAGTTCTTGCTGAAGATGATGATGATGGCACTTCAGCCTCTTGTTGAAGATGATGATGATGATGCCACTTCAGCTCCTGAGTTCTTGTTGAATATGATGATGATGATATTATTTCAGCTTTAATGCTGAAGATGATGATGATGTTACCTTAGCCTCATACCGATGAGGATTATGATGCTACTCTAGCTCCATGCTGTGTTGATGATGCTCTAGCCTCTATGTTGTGTTGATGATGAGAAAAACTTCTAATGATTTATAGATATGCCAGTCAATGTTCCAAGATGATATTGATGATGATTTCCTCTCACCCACCTGATGTTGTTGATGATGTTGTCCTCTCTCTCTCTCGCCTGATGTTGTAGTAGAATACCCTTCTTGTTAAGGGGGAGTGTTGAAATAGTGTAACTACAAAGTGTATTCTCATTATTATTGTTGTATTATTCATTAGATCAATCCCCTTTTGCAGATTGATCATGTCAACTATTGTAAAATACCAAATCCCCTTTTGCGGATTGGTCAAAACATAATTGTAATAGGTAGAATAAGAAGTCGACCCCAAAATATATTAAAGAGGCCCTAGAATATATTAAAGGCCGTTATAACCACCTAGATTGAGAAGTCAGACCTGCCAGTGAAAAAACACCTCCACACGTGTCAGAGTTGTATAAATAAGGAGGGTAGCGCCTCATTTAGACACACACTCACTTGTTCATTGAGGAGCAAGTTTTGGAGCTGAAATTGGAGGGGAGAGAGAGAGAGAGAGAGAGAGAGAGGTGCATTCTTGGGAGAGGACTTTCTGTATTTGTTTGAGTTATATATTGGCATTGTATTGGCTATCTATAATAAGGAAGTTTTGATGGGTTTTCTCCCCCATGAGGGTTTCCCAAGATAAATGATGTGTCTCTTGTGATTGTGTATTTCTCAGTGATCCTATCTTATGCTATTGTTATCTGGCGAAATGCAAAGAACTCTAATAATATATCAAACCTTAACATGGTATCAGAGCTAAGCCGAAGAGAGCATCGTTCACAAGAGAAAGTGAAAAATGTCACTGTTGTCATACATGCAAATTAGGGATTTTTATTGAAGAAGTATTTCAGCCCTAAAACCATGTAGAAAAGTGTGCCCTTCCTCAAGGATCACTTTGGCATCCTCGGCACAACTTTTCAGTGGCTAGATCTCTCGGAAAGTGAAACCCTAGTTTTCACAAAGTACCAGAAAACTAGAGTACCAAAGTACCAGAAGTACCAGAGACCCAGAAGGACCAGTCCAGAAATCCGCTGGCCAAGTTTGAGGAGTAAAAGTTGGATTTTCATAAATATCACTGCACCATCTTACTCGCCTCAGCTCATCAGAATTTCAAAATTTGAAGTTTGAAAAATTAGGGTTTCCTCATAAAACCCTAAGTTGCAGTTGTAGTTGCAGTCTCAGAACCAGTTGCAGTATCATTTGAAGTTGCAGTCGTAGTAGAATTTGTAGTCACCCTTGAAGTTCTTAAGAGTTGGTGATCATTACCACTGCTACCAGATGGTGCCTCTACATGCAAATGTCGTCAGAGGTATGTAATCACACATGTTTAAACGGTTAAGCTCTAAAGGGTATTTGTAGAAGAAGGGATCTCTTGACATAGATCCAGAAGGATCTTAAGATCCAACACATTCAGAGGAATGATGCAACCCAGGTGTGATTATTCTGATATGCATATATTTGTTATGACATTATTTTGATCAGTGTTGCATGTTGTAGACATGACCATCATTCTAACCTTTGGTCAAAATCTGAGTCAAGGTATTAGATGGATTAAAAGTTGAGATCATAGAGTTTATCCTCTAACCCAACCTTCTGTCAAGATAGCATATTGTCTTAGTATAGAAGACAGGTTAAAGAAAGCACTTGTCATCTTGAGTGAAGGATACTTGGAAGAAAAACAAGCTGTAACATCCCGCTCTGGTGCACTGAGAAAACTTATTCTTTGAGGACACTTACTCGCAAGTGATCCGGACTATTATAATATTAAAACATTTGTTGTTGATTATGAGGCGTTATGATAGATAACCTGATGTTTTACTGCATTGACATAGACAGGTGCTATTGACTCGGTTTTACTGACTGTGCAGGGTTTTGGACCTTGAGGATGCAGAGACATCGACAAAACCCTTGGACTCCGGATCGAGTCAGGGAGTGTGGTATTGGGGTTTGATTGTTTTACTATGATTTTAGTATATTGATTAGATGATTTGATGCAGACATGTCTAACATGATTGTTTATGATGATAGAAGACGATAGCTTGCCAACCAGACTCACATATGGAGTAAAGGGGCCACACACGACTACCAGAGAGGTTGAGGGAGAGGTGTGTACAGCAGCCCTGCCACAGCCTACTAGCACTCTCGTCGTGGCTCGAACTGTAGGTTAAATATTACCTAGTTCGAGAGGAC
>JASDQU010336165.1:0-10504 GCA_032191745.1 Picea mariana | reverse complement strand
TTCCACGTAAAACACTGATGTACTATGTATGTGTGTGATTGTTTATTTCTTACTGCTCATTATTGGATAATAATTCTACATTGATATAACATTTGAAGAAAAATGATTATAATTACGCTAGTACTGATTCACCCCCCCTCTCAGTAATCCAACACACACTAATATTATTATTATTTCATATACAAACCCAAATACAATATACTTATATAAGTGTTTTCAAATCCAACTTATTCCAAACTTGGAGATAGAGGTTGAGAGAATATCTCAACAATCTCCAACAAACCCCAATCAATTCTAAAGTAAGAATCAATTCCAACACCCCCCTTAATGCTTACATCACAAATAAAAACATTGAAATCACATAAAAGTATTTATGGAATTTGATCATTGTCTGGTATGGTCTTCATCAACATCTTGATCCACTTCTAAACTCTCATAGACTACGCTCTTTCGCACCCATTTATTTGAGCTACCACTTCATCCATTGAAGATACAATTACTTCTGGCCATCAATGACATATTTGTAATGACTGGCGATTATTGACATACTTCGAAAAATAGTTTAGATATTGAATCGTCCTATTGACCTAATTCCATCTCTCAAGATACATAGCTTGTTATATTCACCAGTTATATAGGAAAGAAGTCTAGATACTAAATGTATCCAGTAGTCAATCATACAACCTAACCTTTTTCACATACACAAACACACAAAAATAATAGTAACCATTGTTCTTGGAGCACTGAAGTACAACAAAAACCACCAGCTTATAACAGATTGTAGACATAATCAAACCAGTGATGTGTTCTTGTGGCATCAAAGAACATCAATAACCACCAACTTAAGTTATGTTACCTTGTTCTATGAGAGGTTCTTCATCATATAATGTTACAAACAAAATAATACTTATACATTTCTTAAAAATTAATATAACTATTTCTTAAAATAAAAAATTCGTTCAAAAACGTAACCATCCTTCCATGCCTCATCGCTACACATTTCCCTTTCTTGTGTTTCTTGAATTATTTGTAGCTCATGGCATCGAAAAATGATGGATTTTTATCGTTGATCAATTGTTTCAATGGGACAACAAACAAATCAAGAGGAGGAATGCAGAAGGCATGCCAAGACATCCTCACTTTATCCTTGCTCACCAACGTCCTGTGCAATACGCTCTTGTACCTATCATTGCTCAACATATGTAGTTGGATGCCAATGTGGATGATAAGCATGTTGGTAACATATTTTACAATCACCCACTCGTTGTTGTTAAATATTTGAAGTCCTGGAACATTCTTCGACTTTAGGACTGTTAAAGAAGACATGTCGATATGAGGTAGCACTCCCAGCACCATCTATGATTGAGGACACACCGGGTAATAGTTTATATTCAACTCCATTTCCATATTATCGCCTCCCTAAGTGTTTATCATGGTGGATTATTCTAACCCAAGATTTATTGAAAATGACCAACAAAAGCTTCTCACAAATCACACCTCCCCGATGTCGGCATATGTCTTTTAACAAATTAACCCACACAAAAATCTACACACTAACAATTTACTGGCAGCGACAACTTCCTATTCACACACAGAAACAATAATACATAAGAAAACACACTCTACTCTCTCACACTTACATATTTCGAGCCCTCCCGTGAAGGAGGTACCCCCAAAGAAACCAACTTTAATACCAACTTAGAAAAATTGCACGCATACTATTTTTATTATTGCATATGCAAACCCAAATACAATACACTTATATAAGTGTTGTGAGATTCAACTTATTCCAAACTTGGACATAAAGGTTGAGACAATATCTCAACAATCTCCAACAAACCCCAACCAATTCTAAAGTAAGCATTAATTCTAACACTTTGTGCTTACGTTTGAGAAAAAGAGAGTAGATCATAAGCCTCATCTTCTAGCTTGGATTTTTTCCATATTGAGTTTTTCAGGCCACATTTTGTGTTCATTTTTGTGAATGGTGTGTTCATTTGCTTGTTTCTTTCATTTTGGTTTCAATTATTTCCATAATTTGGAGCACTATGTTAACAACATTACATCTAAGATTTAAGGTAATAAACTACATAATAAAAGATTTTAAAATATTGTAAGATTTGTGGTGACCAAATGTTTGAGTGGAATGTGTGTACAAATAAATGAAATCTGAAATAATTGCACAACCAACTATATCAAAATGTTGTAATCTAAACATTCTATGAAATGACTCTTTTCCGGTGATATTTTTGGGGGATATTTGCCAAAATAAATTGTTATATCCATAGATTTGAGTGATTATTTTTGTATAATTCGAATGCCCCAAAGGTTTTTCAGCATGATGAATCCATTTTTGCATTCAAAAATAGATTTTAAACAACAAAAAATAATGATTTTGTGCAAATTTATATGACCAAATTCTGACGAAAAAAACATTTTGTAGAACAATTACACAATGCCTGGCAAAATTATACCAAATAGTAAAAATATTTTCAAAGGGACTCTTCAATTGAGGTGTGCGTTGCCATGGAAACTCTCTAAAACAATATACATCTACAATCATGTAATTTATAATTTTAGCGGTCATGTCTCTTCGTATTCTTAGAATAGACAAATCGAAGTTGTTTTCGGTAGACAATTTCCAATTAGGAAAAAATTATATATCCCTCCTCATCTCTAATCTCATGTAACAAAGTTTAGAATTTATTTTTAGCAAACAAATAGTTGATGATCAATTCCTATTTTAATAGCTAAAGATAAATGCAGGCCAATCTAATTTGTCCTTTCTCCCACAGTAGTAGTTTCATTCGGATTACCTGGAAATTAGATTTATTATCCACATTCGAGCAATTCTATATTGGCTATGTTGTTTTCTATCCAAAATTTAATTTTATTGGATTTTCTTATTTATTAAAAATTATTATTTATATGTAGTTTTTTTTGTGTTGTGTATTAGTAAATAAAATTTGGTGTACATTTTTTTTGGATTTCTATTATACATCTTGAGTGGGCCTAATGGTTAAGAACATGAGTTTCCTCCTAAAAAGTCACAAGTTCAAATCCAAAAGTATCATCATTGTATCCTAATCTAAGTATAGTTTACACTATGCCATAAATAATCTTGTTTTTACTTTTATTAGAAAAGGGTAAGATGTGTTTTTCATAGTAAAACCTTTGTTAGAAAAGGGTAAGATGTGTTTTTCAAAGTAAAAGATCCTTTATGCCCAACATTTCATTTGTAACCCCATCATAGTTTTGTTTCAATTGAGAAAATCAATATCTCACTCCATTTATAGTCTACTTTTGCTTGCATTTTCCTTGTTCATCTCTATATTTGTTTATTTATAATATTTTATATCTACGCTTTTTCTTATTGAATTTGTGCATGCAAATCATAGAGTTGAAGCTCTTGATAGATAGTTTGGAGAAGAAAAGAGAATTTTTCTTTACAAAGCTTAGGGATATCGAAATATTATGTCAAAATCCAAATGTTTAACCATTACCTGTAAGCAAAAAAAATTACACTTTGCTCCTTTTGGATAGAAGGTCGAAGATTCATCCAAGGGTTGGATGGATATTTATTATTTAGCTACTGGAAGTAAAAATATCATTTAATTGTTTAATGATAAATAATGTGTTATACTATCATAACAGATCCTTTGTCTATATATTTGGGAATGTCACTTATCCCAACTGTGATGGAATTGATGATGGCAGAATTACACTATCTGCAATATGATTAATATACATGTATATCAATTCCATAGGTACTACAAAGTTCAATTTATTATTTTTACATACTTGTGAGAGTTAATTTTTATTATTATATTCCTCTGTTTCATACAGGAAAGGCCTTGCCCATTTGTAGAGAGAAATATAACAATATACACAATTTTTGTAAATAGTGTTGTCCCTGTCAGCCATAAAACGAACTAAAACATAGCAGAAAAATACATAAATAGAAAATCAGATGCTAGACATAAAATGACGAACATAGATATTAACGTTGTTCACCCAATGTTGGGTTACACCCACCAAGTAGAGGTATCAATTCTCTTATTGTTCATAGCATGGAAAATTACAGTATCCTTGCAGGCTCTCAATCATTTGTCACCTCCTCAATCCACTCATCTCCCCCTTGCCTCTACGAGCATAGATGAATTTATAGAATTTCATACATAGTTACATAAGAAATTGATTATTAAATGCACTCCTATCCATATTCTAACTTGGTCTATTTAGTTGCAACCAATTCCAAATAATAGGATTCAAAATCCATTCTTGGAGGAATTCATTGTCACCAAATTCCAACAATCTCCACCTTGAAAAAAATTAACCTAATACCTTTCTCCTTTCTTTTGGTCATCACCTTTTCTACAAGCCAAGAGAAGCCAAGCACCATTGTAGTTTCTCTAAAAGTACTGGTTTTGTGAACATGTCTGCATAGTTCTCTTTTGTATGAACTTTTTCAAGAGAAACTCCACCTTCATCAATGACATGTCTTACAAAATGGTACTGAATAGGAATATGTTTAGTTTTACCGTGGAAGGCTGTATTTTTAGCTAAGTGAATAACACTTTGACTATCATAGAGTAGATTTACTTTTTTCTGCACCCTTCCAAACTCACCAAACAAACCTTTTAACCAAACCGCCTCTTTGCAAGCATGTGAAGCAGCTATGTATTATAGTTCTATAGTGGATAAAGCAACAATTCTCTGTAGCTTTGACATCCAACTAATAGCTCCACCTGCAAGAGTAAAGACATATTCTGAAGTTGACATCATTTTATCCAAATCACTTGCAAAATCAGAATTAACATATCCACAGACTAACTCACAACCACCATTATAGGTGATACAATAATCACTTGTGCCCCTCAGATACCGAAGAATCCATTTCACTGTTGCCCATTGCTCTTTGCCTGGATTTTCCATATATCTGCTGACAACCCCAACTGCATGTGAAATGTCTGGTCTTGTACTAACCATCGCATACATTAAACTTACTACTGCATTAGTATACAACATTCAAGACATATGTTCCTTTTCTTGTTTTGTACTAGGACATAAACTTGAAGAAATCTTAAAATGGGAAGCTAAAGGTACAGAAATTGGTTTCACACTGTTCATACCAAACCTCAAAAGTATTTTCTCAACATACTTCTGTTATGACAACCAAAGCTTACCATTCCTCATGTCTCTGAATATCTCCATGCTCAAAATCTGCTTTTCTACTCCTAGATCATTCATATCAAACGTCCTAGCCATTTGAGCCTTTAACCTATTGATCTCAGTTATGATTTTGCTTGCTAAAAGCATATCGTCAACATACAATACTAAGATAATCAATATGTCATTATTCAATTTATGAAAGTAAACACAATGATCATACTCACTCCTTGTATAATTCTGGCTCATCATGAAAGAGTCAAATTTCTTGTACCATTGTTTGGGTGACTGCCTCAGACCATACAATGATTTCCTGAGCCTGCAAACAAATTTCTTGTTGCGATTCTGAACAAACCCTTTAGGTTGCTCCATGTAAATATCCTCATCCAAATCTCCATGTAAGAAAGAATTCTTAACATCTAGTTTCTCCAACTCAAATCAAGTGACACAACTAATGCTAACACAATTCAAATTGAAACAATCTTAACAATTGGTGAAAAAATCTCATGAAATTCAATACCTTCTTTTTGAGAATATCCTTTTGTAACCAGCCTTTCTTTTTACCTCTCTACCTTATCATCATCACCCTTATTCAGATTGTAGACCCACTTGCAACCTATAGTTTTCCTATCTCTTGGAAGTTCTACCAAGTCCTATGTAGCATTATGATGCAGGAGCATCGTCAGCAACAAGCAAGCATGGAGGCAGAAGACAGCAGGGATGAGCACCATCACATTTTTGGCACATGTTGGAAATGTTTTAAATGTTTTTGAAAGCTTGGATGTGCAGACATTAATGCAATAATTAAGAAGGCATACTTCCATATTGTAAACAGATCTTGAGCGATCCGCTCTCATCTGTAGGATGTAGAGGCATTTATGCATAGTTAATGAAAGTAGGTAGATTTAAAATTCTAGATTAGACAGTTTTAGGAGCTGGAGGGAAAACGACTATACACACCCTCATCTTTGTATCATTGTATCAGTAAGAGAGATTGTATGATTAAGCACATTAGCATAGAGAAGAAACATAGAGTAGCAAGGAAGAATCCATGTACAGAAGTTCTGAGATTAATATATGAAGCTTTGATTCAGACTCATGGTGTTCTAATACTTTATGTGTATACATGTTGRATGTTATGCTTATGGTWGTTTTACTCTTTCTGTTGTRCATTTGCTYTTATGCYATGTATGTATGATTTCATGTTAAGTATTTGAAGTCTGAGAGAGTAAGGGAATGAGTTTCAATTGTTTCTCTTCTTGAGTAAGAGTTCCTGYAAGGAGTGCAGTGAAGCATCCGCAAGGAGTGCGTTGACAGAATTCAGAGTTTACCTCYGAAAGCTCAGGAGGGATACCGTTGTTCTCATTTCAACTGAAGTGCAAGAAAATCAYAGAAGCCGTACAAGGTGTGTGCAGGCTGGTCGAGACCTTAAAACCCATAGACTAAGATTGAGAKATTTAAGGACTGTTGTTGCAGAGTTGCGCAGAGTCAAGAGATTCAAATATTTAGGAATATTTGAAGAAGTACCGCAAGGAGTGTTTGCAAAAGTCTTTTAGGAGACTTGAGTTTGCGAGGGGAAGCTCAGGAGGGTTAGGGCCTTTGAATCATTTGAAAGAGAGGCAGGAAGCACCAGTAGTTGTGCAATGGCTAAATTCCAGAGAAGAATTGCAGGTTTGATTTGAGCAGAAGGTTCTTTGAGGAAGAGATTGAACGGTCTGAACTCTCAGAAGAGAACTCCTGAAATAGCGAGGACCGTAGGATCCACTAAAGTTGTAGGAGAGTTAAGCATTGGAAAAATCCACCTTCGAAAGGAAGAGTCAACGTGGATCATCGATCGTGATCTATTCAGGTCATTAGATCATTTTGGGAATTCGGAGTTCGGGACTCCGAAGTGCAAGCCAAAACCTTAGCTGGTCAAGTTCCCGAAGCACGAAAGGAGATTTCGTGTGCGAAGTCAAAGAGTGATGAATTCAGAATTTTGGAACTTCGAAGTTCAGGGTTTCAGAAGTCCTGAGGACAATTGATCGGGACTCAGCAGGGAGGAAAGTCCAAAATCAGAGGCCGCGATAGATTATTTGTCGGGATTTCGAGAATCGGGTTTTCGACATTCCTGTTGACAAGGGGCAGAACACTCTACGTCAAAACCTCCGAAATTATGAAACGTGAAGAAGTTCGAAAGTGCGTTCCGGCATTTCGACAAAACGAGGTTTGGGAATTCAGGGATCGTGATGACATAAGGTTAGGGTCGAGAGTTTTGAACTCCCGGTACCCAGAAGCCCGAAAATAAAGGAAGTTGTCGAAGGGTGGTTCAACTTTTGAAAATCAGAAAAGGTGACAGGAGGCAGGAATCCACGTCAGTAGAATAGTATAGTTCGAGGGGACAGTTGAAAGTCAGGAGACCTCGCGACAGGATTTGCGAAGTTCTGAGAAAGGAGACCATTTCGACATTTCAGAATTTCTGGTTCTGGAAGGTATAGAAGACAGAGAGTTCAAGGATAATCCTTACGAACTCTCGTTACATGAAATCGTGCTAACCGTTGGATCAAGGGGAAGACCCACAGCCATTGATTTTCCTTGGAAGAAAAACACTAGTGTTTCGGTGTTTCGGGATTCGACATATCGAGAATCCTGTTGACAGGGGGACGAGACATAGTGCCAAGGAAATCCTGAATTCACAAAGTGTGGCAAGACTTAGGGTGGACTTTCGGGATTTCAATAATTCGGATTTCGGTACTCCGGGAGTTGGGAGGTAGTGTTGCGCGTCATTGCAACTCCCGAAATCCTAAAGAGCGAAAAGCCGAAATCATTGGCAAGGTGAATCATGAGTTTGGGATTTCGGGTTTCGGAAGTTGAAAAGGTAAGGCACCCAACAACAGGATTCGCAAAATTGTGAAATCTGGTATCCCAAAAGAAAAAGGTAAAAGTCCCGAAGTCAGTTGGGATTTGATCATGGGGTTTATGCCAGTGAATGATCACACGGGCATAATCCAGGAGGGCCTGTGAATTACACTCAGAGAGGGGGAGTAAATAATTTCCCGAGCGGAATTAAGAGAGTCATTCAGACTCTAAAGGGCCAAGTTGAAAGATCCTGTGTGGACTCTAACCTAAGGGTTTAGGGTTCTGCATCAGTTTTGGTATCAAAGCTTAGAAAGATTTCTTTGCTTTTTGTAGCAGGGAAGGGAGGAATTTACAGCCATGCCGTCGAGAAGAAGAGACAGGAAATTACTTGACCCACCAGAGGAAAGAGAAATTTCAATAAGAAAAGATAGACAATTACTTGATCCGGCAAGGGAAAGAGAGATGCATGAAATACGTGCCAGGCTTGATGCCATGGAGACAAAACAGAGGCGCACAGTTGATGCTGGGGACATCAGCGAATCTGAAAGTGAAAATGAAGCCGAAAATGAAGAAGTTGCAGCCAAAGATGCAGCAGAGGAACGCCTATTCAGGATTGTTGCAAGGATAGGTGCCAGGGAAAAAATGGAGATTCCCATGTATGAGGGAAACCTGCATGTTGAGGAGCTTCTAGACTGGATTAGAGCCCTGGATAAATATTTTTACTATGAGGACATCGAGGAAGATAAGAAGGTCAAATATGTTGTCACAAGACTTAAGGGACATGCAATATTATGGTGGGATGAACTGCAGGTTGACAGACACTGCAAAGGTAAGCAGAAAATCAAGAGTTGGGATAGAATGGTTGCGAAGATGAAGGCAAAATTCATACCCAAGAATTATCAAATTACTCTGTTTCGGAGGATGCAGAACTTGAGACAGAAATTGATGACAATGAAGGAATACACTGAAGAGTTCTATAGGATAAACATCAGAGAAGGTCATCGGGAAAGTGATGATGAAAAGGTTTTCAGGTACATGAATGGTCTGAGATACGACATTCAAGACGAGATGAGCATGATGACCCTTAGGAATGTGGAGGATGCTTATCAGATGGCTCTGAAGGTTGAAGAGAAACTGAGAAGAAAGCAAGGTCAGAGAGGGCGAGGTAGAAGTCAAGCCAGAGGCAAAAAAATTGCCCAAGACAAAAATCAGAAACCTAAAGAAGAGTGGAAGAAACCTCAACCTCAAATTGAGAAAGGTGGAAGCTCACAGAGAGGGCAGCATGCAGATAGAAATAATTTTCCTCGAACCAGAGGAAGAGGAAGAGGCATAGGTGGAGAAATAAAATTATTTACCTGTGCAAAGAATGGACACAAATCCTATGAATGTCCAGACAAGAAGAAAGAAGGTGATGAAACTCACATTGCCGAAGCTCAAGGACGGAATGTTGAGGCAAAAGACGCTAAGGGCGAAAGGTCATTGATGATGAGAAAAATTCTCTTAACGCCGGAGAAGGAGGTGGAGAACCCAGTCCAGAGGAATGGACTTTTTCGAACTGCTTGCAAGACCAAAGACAGGGTATGCAAGGTCATCGTGGACAGTGGTAGCACAAACAATCTCGTTTCTACAGAGATGGTAGAAAAGTTGGAGCTGGAGACTATTGAACATCCAAGCCCATATAGATTTTCGTGGCTACAAAAAGGACATCAGGTAAATGTCACTAAACAATGTTTAGTTGAATTTAAAATAGGAGGATATAAGGATGAAATACTATGTGATGTCATTCCCATAGATGTTTGTCATCTATTGCTGGGTAGACCATGGCAATATGACAGGAATGTGATTCATGATGGGAGAAAGAACACGTACACCTTGGAGAAAAATGGAAGAACTCACATGTTGTTGTCGATCAAGGATAAATAAGTGAAAACAGAGGTGAGCAACACTGTACTTCTCATGAGTGGGAAGGAACTTCTTAAGGAGGTTAAGAAGAAGGAAGATACACAATTCATTATGGTTAGGAAGCCTAGAATTGTTTTAACCAGTACAAGAGTGGATGATTTACTAGAGGAAATCTAGCAGCTACTGGAAGAGTTTTTTGATATAGTAGTGGACGAACTACCTCGTTCGTTGCCACCTATCCAGAGTATAAGTCATCATATTGATCTTATACCTAGAGCTAGTTTACCAAACAAAGCAGTGTACAGATTGACGCTGCAAGAAAATGAAGAGGTCAAGAGACAGGTCTAGGATTTAATGGACAAAGGGTTGATTAGAGAGATCTTGAGTCCATGTGTTGTTTCGACAGTGCTCAACCCAAAGAAATATGGAGGCTGGAGGATGTGTACAGACTCAAGGGAAATTAACAAGATTACAATCAGATATAGATTTCCATTGCCAAGGATGGATGATTTGATGGATTGCTTGAGTGGAGAATTTTTTTTTTCAAAGATTGATTTGAAAAGCGGGTATCTGTTAAGAACCAAACATCAATATA
>JASDQU010336161.1:0-12521 GCA_032191745.1 Picea mariana | reverse complement strand
CATGAAAAATAGGATCATTTAACAACCTTGTCAAATCTGGCAAGTGTAAAGTTTCCAGGAATGGTAGTTTGGGTTGCTGCTGATAACCTGGGAAAAAGGGTCTTGGAGTTTGACTGGCACCAGGTTGCCAGAAAAAGTTTGGTTGCTGGCCCGGATTCTGGTAGAAATCATGGCCCTGACCGGCGTAAGGATTTTGCATCTGTGGAGACATAATTGACTGATTTCCCAAAAAGGACATAGAGTGTTGGGCATGCATTTTATTCGAAGGACTTTGGGAAGGATTACCCCATGCTGGTCTTGCGGGGAGAAGCATAGTAGTATGTCCGGGGTTCCATTGATTGTTGAAAGACTTACCCTAGAATGACATTTCAGAGGAGGGAACAGATCCTTGTGTTGAATTCCAAGGTTTTTCTATCTGTTCCCCCTGTGCATGAATAATACCCTACGCAGGAGTAGATTGTCCAAAAATGGGGTTGCCTCCAGATGGGAAAGTGGCTGACGAGAAAGTGTTGTTACCAAACATTCTGTTCCAAGAAAACGATGTTGAAACTACCAACATACTGTGCAAAGGGGGTCCTTGACTCCCTGCTCCAAATAAACTAGTGTGTGTAGGTTGCCCGACGGACTACTGATGTGGACCACCAAGTGAAGGGGACGGAGGAGGGATATGACCTCCTACGTAAGGAAAAGTGTTAAAAGGGACAAGAGTGCCCCCAAGGTGACCTTGTAGAGGAGCGCTAGAGCTCTCTACCCCCAGACCCAAAGTCTGTATAGTGGAGTAGGTTAGTACAGGGCTTGTTCCCGAACTAGGCATACCGTATGAAAACGGAGGGCCTGTCGCACTAGGTGTGAAGGGGGTTGTGGCCGCCGCCATAGACGGGTTCAGGCCACTGTGCGACGTAGTTGCGACCGAGACCATGGTGGCTCGGACCGACGATGGTAAGTTAGGAGATGACTCTCCTGTGGTGGCAACTGTGATGGGAATTGACGAATTCCCAGAAGGAGTAACAACATTTGTTTCCATTGCTGTGTGAGGCACTGTTTGACGTTTGTGAAATTGGATTGGTACAATAAATGGTGCCAAGATATCAGTGGTTGGGGTTTCAACCGAACCAAGAGCGTCTAATTCAAGGTTCAAAATGGTTGATTCCTCCGGTAGTTGTTCGGGCACAAAGGTTTGTAACCCGATCGCTTCAAAAGACCCTTGTTGGTCTAGCTTCCGCCTTAATGGTGGCGGGGGTGGCTCCAGTGTAACCGGCGGCAGGCCAAGAAGCCTTCGTGACCGCGGAGCTTGGGATCCTCCACTGTGTGAGAAGATCCAAGACACACTAAGGTATTCTAAATGTTCAAAAGTAACACACACTAAAAAAGAAGCCCCTAAGAGATAAGACAAGCAATCACTAAACTATTTGGAAGAACAATTACAACAACCAACACTAGAGCAACTTACCGGTGAAAGTGCAACTCGAACACGGAAGCACCCTCTGGGTATACTCTGCAAAGCGTGGCCCCATGTCTGTCTTGGGTACCGCAGTATACCCTCGTAGTCACCTGTGTATATCCCTAAAAATATTGGCAACTAGGTTGCTAGCACGCGAACAGTCACCAGGCGGGTACAGTCGAAAGTCGGGTAGACCACAATGAGCAGGGTATCGAGCCCAAAACCTGTCAAGGGTATCGAGAGCAAATGGTCCAGAAGACAACTGAGGACCTTGAACGAATTCGAGACCCACGAAGCCCTGTGGAAAATGCAAACGACAGAATCCCAAAACAAGCCCTCTATATGTGTTCTCCACTACGATTGGTCTGACTTTGGAGGGGTTATCTCCACTATCTTTCCGCACGCGACCTCATATTTATCCCCTGTGTTAGAGGGGAGTCCAAGATAACTTCCACGAAACTGGACTTAGACACTCCCTATCTCAGACTCCAATGTTTGGTTTTGAATGGCCTTGAAGAGTTTCCTCTCCAACCTAATCCAAGGCCCTAATCTTGAATTAGTTTGTGAACCCTACAAACATAAAAGTCTAGTAGATTTTAAAATTAGCGTTGCTTTTAAGGATTTATCTTATGTCAAGGGGTATGAGGGTGAAACTGCTGATGTGTAAAAGACAAAAGCAAAAATGAATGAAAAAACTGGAAACAAAAACTTTTACGAAATGCAAAATTTCAACAACTTTTCACAAAAAAAGATTTTTTAAATTTTTTTCTAAGATTTTGGATAGCAAACTCACAGGAATTTCACTCGACTACGAGCTACTTATCATCTAAGTGCACTGCAAAAACTTACGAAATAAGAGACTTTTCCCTAGCTAATGATGCATAAACACATTCTTTAACCAAAGAAGAAAATGAAAAGAGATTTTTTATTTTATTTAAATGTTAATAAAGCAAGAAAGAGAAAATACCGACAAGCAAAAAACCAAGAAAACAGTTCTGGCTTAAAGCGTAGATCGCAAATAATTAGAGTAACGAATCACACAAAGGCAATTGAAAAAACAATGACTCTCACGCTTGTCTAAAAACCATAAAACAATAATTTTTTTTAATTTTTCTGTCAACTTTTAATTGAGAAAAAGCAGGCTAAGGGTAAGATGAAGCCTAAGCTACTGATTGTCCAAACATAGATTCAAACACATGAGAGGAATACTTCTTATCAAAGGAGGGAATGACTACCCCACCCTGAACAAAAAGTAGCCTGTACAAGCACACTACTGTCACTCAAACAACACGTGTGCAAACGCGTGATGACTAGAGACATAGAGCGTGTACACGCGGGCTGACCTTGTACAGGCCGCGTGTATATCTAAATTCTAAGAAAAAATATGAAAATAGGTAGTCCAGACCAGGAAGAGGCCTCTGGTATTGATAACCAGGATCCCTTGAAGGCTTGGATGCTCTTTCTAACAGAAAAAACAAAAACAAAAAAACAAATAATGCAAGGAAAAATAATAAGGCAAAAAAAAAAAGGCAATCTGAGATAGGACTAAAATCAAGAAAGACTCAGATAGGATTCCAGAAAACCCCCCTTAAGAATGTGTGATTCTGACAGGGAAGAGAAGGACTGCCTCTAAGGCTCTCTGAACTCCTACATGCTACTGCTATCTCTATAGCTAGCGTTCACATGCGGGCTGTCAGAGTATAGGGCACGGGTACATGCGTTCAGTCCTTCTGCAGGCCGCGTGTACCTCTGTGTGTCCCAAAAAATACAGTCAAGAAAAAGTCAGGGAAAGCTGGTATGAAAAACCAGACTCCCTGCTAGCTTAGACCTCACAGAAAAAAGAAAAGACATGCAAAGAAAAAATAGAAAACCTAGTCTTTAAACTACCCAAAAACTTAAATAAATCAAGGAACCCTAAAGAGTATTCTCCCTAGTATGGTCACCAATTCTGTTGTTGGGAAAAACACCCTACAGACTAGCAAGTTAGGGTAAGACTTTGCATGCATATTAGATCGATTAGAAACAACTATTTTACCTATATCCCAAGATTTAAACCCCCCTTTCTTAGTAAATGCATGGAAAAGGACCACCTACCTTATTACCAACGTTCGATGTAGATCCTCCGTTGTGCTCGATTACTTGTTTGCGCTGCTCCTTCCAAAGATGACCTGCACTTAAGACAAACAACAACTATGCATGCATGCTACTTCTATATTCAAGGGTTAGAAATCAAACATAAATCAATCAAAATATAGACAATTCATGAATTGGGACAGGAAAAGCATTCTTTTTATTACGTAAAAGTGAATCAACTTACAAAAGCTGAGACCGACCACCGCTCCTTGAACCTAATCCTGGGATCCTCTTCTTCTGTCCTTCAACTGCTTTGCGTTAAATCTCCTTTGGCATGAGGAAAGGCTAAAGGGCTGGGACAATGGATTACGTAAATGGGTAGAGTTTCTTCGCAATATTTTTTCCTCCTCCAAATGGTACCCCTACCCCTTCTTTGATAGGCTAGAAGGAGCTAGGGTTTTGGACGAACCCTCGGCCATGCATGACCGAGAGTTTCAGTTAACTGACCCATATCTTTTTGTTCTGTCGGCAACTTTCCTTTTTTCGTGTTTTGGTAGGTACATGCGAGCTGTTATGAGTCAGCTAATGTGTACACGCATGCAGTAATGGGTTAGGGTGCGTGGGCCTTTACACAAGAGGATTTTCAAAGAGTTGTTCAGCATAGTTTTGGCAAAGAAGGGATATGAGTTGGCCTGATGTCAGGTAAGCATGTGTGGTGCAATTTAGGGTTATAACACAGTCCAAGACACAGGAAAAGAAGGGTCGTGGGAAGACAAAGAAGGACACCGAAAAATGGCACGATTTACACAAAAGCCCCTTGCACAACACTGATGAATGTCTCTCAAAACAGTCATTGGTGGCCAAGATCAAAGACAAGGAGCCGAACCCTGATTTAGAATCTGATTATGAAAATACTGGTAAAATACAGATCATCGACGCAGACTCCACTGCTATTGTTGCGACCGCAACAGTTCAACCAGGAGAACCAACAAATCCTGAAGAGGGGGAGCGCCTTTTTCATTCACAGGTTTGGGTGAAGGGGACCCCACTGCATTTTATTGTTGATAGCGAAAGCCATAAGAACCTCATCTCAACAGAGGTCATCAAATAGTTGGGATTGTCGACAACACCACACCTGCAGCCATACAACATCGGGTGGATTCGCCAAGGACTAGATATCCGTGTCAGCCAACAATGTTGATTGTCATACGACATCCAACCCTTCAAGGATGAGGTATTATGTGATGTTTCCCCGCTGGATGTCTGTGATGTTCTCTTGGGCCAACCATATATGTGGAAGCACCATGCTATTTATGAGTCTCAACCCCATAGTGTCATTGTCACTTTGGGGGGTCATCTCTACAGAATAACAGAGGTAGCTCCGACTATTGTTCCACCTAAACAATGCCGTAAGGTAGTATCTCATACTGCAAAATTCAGTGTCTTCACAATCTGTTCAAAAGGGGAACAAAAGGACACTGCAACCGCTACAACCTCGCCCCAAGCACCTTCTATCAAACAGAAGTAGGTTGATAAGATCGCAGCAAATCACACAGATTCCTTCTGCACACCATCCTCTCATGTAGCTTGACTTGTTGAATAGACTCAGCCTCAACAGGTTCGTGACAGACTTCCACAAATTGAGCAACGTGACGTCTCCAGCAAGGCAAGCAGCTCACCAAGATGCAGATTCAACAAATGCTTTTCCCTCTCCCCCGAGAACTCAATGCAATGTAGACCATTGCTTCCTAAGGAGGGAGGGTTGATCCAGGTGGATATCGGTGGCCACCCAACTTTTCCAATTGGCTCAAAACAATTTTCTGGCAATTTTGGCAATTTACTATTTTTAATAGTTTTAATTTCTGGGGCTATTTTGAGGGCCAAAATGAATGTTTTTCGAGATTGATATTCTCAATTATAGTCAAAGGAATCATTGAGCCCCCAAAATGAATCTCCTCAACGATACCTTTCCAACGGGCTATCGTACACCTAAAACAGAGATCGTATGCAAAAGTTATGACCCCAGAAAGTTGATGTACTAACTTACCCAAATGGGGCCCACATGACTTTTGGCGCTTCATCTCCTAGGGTTAGGTTTTGGGATGTGTAGGGTTTTTGACATTCCAATTTATTTTAAAAAGGCCTTCATAGCCTCATTGTAATCATCTTCTTGCGAATGTGAGTAGCCGTCACATCTCTTCTCAGAGATAAGCTGCCACCATTCCAACGAGTTTTTCACTCTGTATTTTTACAGTCTCTGTACATTTCTTTCATTAATAGAAATCATGTATTACTGCATATATGTGTTTATGGTTGCATTTTTGATACATTTTTGTTAAATTATTGGATATCTGCGATATCTATGTGCATTTATTTATTATATCTCCGCTCTCATTTCGTGCTGAAAATAATCCGGATCAAGGGTTGTGCAGTGTTCGACCAAGCAGCCTATAAGTGTCCTCTAATCCATTTTTCTGAATAGCCTGCACTATATTTTGTTGAGGATTACAATAGATCCTGGATATATGATTTTTCCAATTGCAATGAAGAAAGTAACCAATTGAAGGTTTTTCCTTTGAGGTCGGGGCAATTAGAAGCCTACACGAGCATTATGGAACCCATTAGTATGACTTTCCCATGGAGGAAAGTATCCACTTCTAAGATCAAAGACACACAAGTTCGAGCAACAACCATGGTGGTTGAGATCTTTAAGACTTATACAAGCAACAAGGGCCCTAGTGAACAACCAGGGAAGGTGACACCATTCAATGATATTCAACCATTGGTCATTATAAGAGTGCAAGAAATATTTTTTGTTGAAAAAAAAGACATTGATCAAAAACTTGCACCTTATCAAGTTCATGGTGAAAAACATGATGATAATGATTCATGCTTGGGTGTTCATGAACCAATAGTTGCAACACTTGAGTCATATGCACAGTTCCATGAAGATGAATTTGAAGAGCCGAGTTTTCAAGTGTGTTTGTTGGTTTCTTCCATTAATGATGATAAAATATGGTAGGAAGAACAACAAATCAACAATGCAGTTTTGAGTCGACCAGAGTATTTACCTTTGTATATCCCAAAAATAGTTCAGGAACAATTTGCTCAGATACCATTTTAGCAAGGAGATTAACGTTTGGTTGAACCAGAAGATGGTTTTCTTGACAATCTGCCCATGATCTTGCATTCAGATTTAGTTATTCAAGAAGATCCTTTGCCTAATCATTGCTTGGATATCAAGGTTAATCATGATCTAGTTGAGTTGAGAATGATGGAGGTATTTTAGTAGTCATATTCTAAGATTTTTGGCTCTCATACTTTTATGTTCAATATTGTTGAAGTACCATGTTCCATGTTTGTAATGTTCCCAAGTAGATCTACCTAGAACTTTGGGGTTTATTGCTTTCCTTTTTGTGGTATTTTGACAAACAATTTGTTGGTTTTGTCTTGTTAGTTGCACTAGGAGGGTTTTGCAGCATGAAATGAAATAAATATAGCATATAACAGATACACAATGAGATGCAATAGAAATAACACTAGAAATAGCCACAAATACCTCAGATCTGTATTTTATTTAGATATAGAGTTCAGTAAAGAGATGGACAGATCTGGAATAGAACTAGAAGAACAATGTGAGTGGCTGATGGTAGCTACAAATACAAAGATAATAATGAGAGATGGCCTCCTTTGGACTTCCAAATGTAACAAACAAAGGAATAAAGATCAATTTCTTTCCCTTCTCCCTATTAGGTGGTTGTTCTGGATGAGTTGTGTCCCTCTCTGGCTGGAAATCCCCTAGGAAGTTTGGCCTTGCTTATTTTGGCCTCAAAAGTCCTGGAGATTTCTGCAATATTGTAGATATGAAGATGGTAGACTCATAAAAAGAGATCCCTTGGTTATAGCTATATATCCGACCCTCCTAAACACTATATCTCCTAGGACAGGTGTACCCTCCAAAAATTTGCCTAGCTTGAAGAATAAATCAATATGCAGAGATAAACCCTCAATGGTTGATGATAAAAGGCACCCTAGTAATGACAAACACCCCTGTAACAAGATCTTCTTCAGATCCCCAATCTCCTATCCAAATCAAACTCCTTTTCCTTTAGCAGTGCACCCCAAACCTGTAGAAATACTTCAGATCTATGCCCTTACTCCACAATCTACCACTGGAATTGTTTCGAACTGAATAGAATGGTGAGGGTGGGCTCTTTCACCACCTTGAACAAGCTTGGATAAGGAACAAAGGATTATTTCACCTCCTTGCTGATCTCTAAGGTTTACTGACTCAAAACCCTCAAAACATCTAAGTTGCAAAGCTCAAGATGCAAAGTGAGAAATGTCAAGAATGAGGAGTGAGGTGCCCTCATCTCCTTTTCTACCCCCAAATTATAATTTTCACTTAAATTATTTGATTGGCTTGCAACGCCATTTACTTTATTTTCTCCACTTAGCCAATTAGCTTTCATTTTCCTTTTTTTCCAAAGTCACTTTAATAATATAACTTTAACACCTTAGTGGCCCTTTTTAGCCTCTTAGTCCCCTTTTTCAATGAGACTATAGTCTAGAGGGGACAACTAGACTACTAAGTCTCCCAAGACCCCTACCAAGAGGAAGGGGACATTACAGTCTCCCTTACTAGAAATTGCTTTCCTGCAAGCAATTCTGAATTTGTCTACTATAGAACATGTTCACCTTCCCAAGTGACATCTTCTATCGAGAATTTTTTCCATTTAATCAGATATTCCTTGATATTTCTATTCCTTAGCTTCTTCTCTCTCACCTCCAAGATCTCTTCTGGTATCAAAATCAATTGTCCTTCTTCATCTATTGGAGGTAACTCCTCATTAATGAAAATACATTGTCCTAGTGCCCTTTTTAGGCATGATACATGAAAGACATTATGAATTTTATTTCCCTATGGCAAACCTAGCTCATGTGCAACTACCCCCACTTTCCTCTTCAGCTTGTATGGCCCATAAAAGCGAGGTTTGAGCTTCTAAGTACAATTTTTCTTAATGGATTCCTTCCTGTATGGTTGGAGTCTCATATAGACTAAGTTCCCTACCTAAAAAGTGCACTCTACTATGTGTTTATATGCATATAGCTTATGTTGGTTTTGAGCCCTTTGAAAATGATCTTTGAGCTCTCTAAGTATATCTTGGATTTCCTGTATCCATTCCTTAGCCATATGATCTCTACTATCTCCAAACACCATCTCTACAAAAGTGAGAGGATCATAACTATATAGGGCCTGAAAAGGAGACATACCAATGGACATGTGGTAAGTGGTGTTGTAGCAATATTCACCCAAGTGTAGCCACTTGACCCATGCTCTTTGTTGCCCTGTCACATAGTTTCTGAGATATCCCTCCACCCAGTTGTTGACTATTTCAGTTTGGAAATCTGTTTGTGGATGATAGTTGCTGCTAGGGGTTAACTCTCTACCAACTAGCTGAAATAGCTCCTGCCAAAATGTGCTCATGAGTCTATTGTCCCTGTAGCTCACAATAGTCTTGGGCATCTCATGCAACCTCAAGACTTCCTTGAAGAATAAATTTTCCACTTGAGAGATGTTATACTCTATGGAGATGGAAAAAAAGTGAGCAAAATTGGTCAAGCGATCTACTACCACAATGATGCAATCCTTACCCTGTGCCTTGGGCAGTCCTGTAATGAAATCCATGGATACACTTTCCCATTTATGCTCCAGAATGGGAAGAGGTTGTAATAGACCAGTTGGGTGGGTATGTTCATCCTTGTTTTGTTGACATGTGACACACTCTCCAATGTAGTGCATGCCATCCTCCTTGAGACCTTTGCAAGTGAATCTTCTATGATCTGCCTATATGCCTTAAGGAACCCCTGATGCCTTGCTAATGGTTAGTTATGAAATGCTTGCAATACCTTCTTCTTGAACAAGGATTCAGGAACCAAATAAATCCTCCCCTTATAATATATGATGTCATCTACAATCTTGTACCTGTCATCCTGAATCTGTCCATCCATCAACTTGCATGCAAACTTATTTTTGAATATTATACAACAAATGTGCTTTCCAGTTAATTGATATTTCTGACATGGAATAGGTTGAGGGTCTTCTGAATAAAGCATTTGCTACTACATTGTTTTTTCCTTTGACAAACTCTATGTCAAAGGTATAGGCTTGGATCTTACTCACCCAATTTTGTTTCCTCTCATCAAGGTCCTTCTTCTCTAGAAAGTACTTGAGACTATTATGATCTATCCTGACCACAAATTTTGCTCCCACCAAGTATTGTTTGAATTTGGCTAGAGCATGCATTATGGCTAGCATTTCCTTGTCATAAATAATGAATAGTATCTCATACCCTCTTGGTTTTCAACTTTCATAGGAAATAGGATGCCTATTCTGCATGAGTATTGTTATTGCACAATCTGCACTTGCCCAGATCCCAAGGCAAGTGGATGTAATATTGGCGTAATAGGGGGTGACCTATCATTGTCACCTTAATAGGAAACTCCTTTCTATTTAGAAGTGTGTCAAAGTATCCCAGGGGAGACATCCCCAGTGACCTAAAGGGATGATAACTAAGGCAAGGATGCAAGAAAATCCCCTTCTCATTGGTCACTCGATTAAGAAGGTTCGTATGGTCTTTAAGGGATGAAGCAAATGATGAAATGGATTGTACTTGCCCAGAACAAGACAACAAGAAAATATAGCAGCTCACAAGTACAAAAATATGATGTTAGTGCTTCCTAAGACCATGAGCCTTAAAAAAATAGGCTAGCTGATACGAAATTGCAGCAATGTAACACTTTGCAACAACGATGAGTAATTTATAACAACCACAAGAATTATGCCTTGAAAGTGCTTGAAAATGACAAGAAAAAATAACTTTAACCTCGTGGAATGATAAAAGTTTGTCACAAGCAAGTTTGGTAATGTATAGCTAGCAAAGTAAGTCACTTTTGCAGAGAATTTGTTGTAGTTAGATGGCTGTAGCGATATTTTGCAACAACCACAAATTCTGGTGGTCAAAATTGCAAGGAAACACCATGTAAACTTAACATTTACCTAGTAGATTGATGGGCAATTGTCACAAGTAGCAATGATAATACTTTGTCAAAGGATAAGGGATGAATGGAGGAGGTGTTGGCTACCCAAAGCCTCAAACATCCAAGTCCTAGGGAGAAATTTTCTAGAAAGTAAGGGGTCTTAGGCCCTAACGAATTTTTCCTTCCTTAGACTATTGAAAGAAAATAATGCAATAGGCAAGTAGAGTAACGATACTAGAGAGCTAGCACTTTAGGGCTCTAGTAGTTATGTCTTAAGCAAGGTGCACTTCATAAATTTAAACAAGTGAAAAACTATAGAGAGAAAGAAGTAACTTATGTTTCTATCCTAGGGTTTAAGCTAACAATTTCATAATCTTTAACATGAACCAAGTAAAATTTACCACAAGCATTCATTACATAAACAAATTTGCAGATTTTATACTTACTTCACCAAGAATAATCAAGCCAAACCTTAGTTGAAGATCTTCCACAATGAGAAATAGCCAAAATACACCGAAATTTGCCTCTCCAAGAAGTTGTGCACTAGTTAGTTCAACCAATAACCCTTAAAGAGGGCCGAATTTCAGACCACACCACTTGTGTTATGAGTGATGATGAAAAAATGAGAGTATTTTCTCTCTATTTATACAATATCAATGACCTTTAATTAAAATTAGGTCATAAAAAGGCCGACCTAGCCAAATTACATCAAAAATCCAATTTTTACATAAATCAAAGTAATTAACCCCTGAAATCATCTCCAAGGGTGACGTTATGCCCTTCTAGGGTGATGTTAAGCCCCTAGGGTGAAACGTTGGGCTCCAGAAGCAAGACGTTTGTCCTCCAAAGGCCTTGGATGATGCCCACACGTGCCAATCAACTCACATTGACCTCAAGGTGCAAACCCTGACTTTGGATGACGTCAAGGGTCACAAAGGTGACATCCTGGGATCCCAAAGGTTAACGTCTAGGTGGAAAGGCAAGATCCCCTTGGGTCTAGGTGTGCGAGGGTGTCTACAGTGGAACACCCTTCTTTCTTCCTTGTGCAAGTCTCTGATGTCTCTCTGCCTGTGGCTGGGGTCACAACATCCATCTGTGGGATTTCATCCCCATGGAGGTCCGAGCTAATCATTCCCCCATATGTACCTGTCCACTGGGCAAAGTTTTGCAGCAACAACAAGTACGCCCTCCAGGGGTTCATAAGTCACATGGATCATAACAATGTCAATCACATATAATAATCAAATTACCCAAACATGTGCATCAAACGCCCCTTTACCCAAATAAATTCTCAAAGGCGTTATGCAGTTTAACAAGTAGGGTCTGAAGAAGGTCTCAGGGTGTCCTATTGGACTAATCCTCCTTAAGTTTGGGGTGTTTCCTAGGTGAGAGCCAATCTAGGTCATGTAAGTATGTGTGAGGTGGCATGGGGGGAAGTGTTTGGGCATGGGGTGTAGTGATAACAGGGAAATGTAGATCTTACCTATGGGTGCCTTTGTAGAGGGCGAGTTGCACCTTGTCATAGATGCCATTCTTTCCTAGCTCATTCAATGCCTTTTATTCTTAGTTTTATTGCTTTTTATCTTTTTCTTTTATGCTTTAAGGGAGAAGTTGATGGACATTTTTGATCCAGGTGGATATCGGTGGCCACCCACCTTTTCCAAATGGCTCGAAACGACTTTTTGGCAATTTTGGCAATTTACTATTTTTAGCAGTTTTTTCGGGTCCTGGAATTCCAGGGCCATTTTGAGGCCCTAAACGATGTTTTTTTGGGTATGTTGCTATTGGAAAATAACATCCATAATGCTATTTTGTCTCGAGCGTTGTAGGCCTTGGATAGATCTTTCCAACGAGCTATCATGCGCCCTAAATGAAGATCGTATGCAAAAGTTACGACCCCGGGAAGTTGATGTACTAACTTACCCAAATGGGGCCCACATGAATTTTGGCACTTCATCTCCTAGGG
>JASDQU010336159.1:1985-12631 GCA_032191745.1 Picea mariana | reverse complement strand
GGTCTCTTTTCCGCACATCCCCTCTCAACAGTTCTGCAATAAATTCAAACTGTCATTTACATCACATATTCATACTTACGAGTTTTTGCCATAGTCCTTGGCCAGTTCAATTATATTTACAATCTGGGGGAAACAGGGTGTTACAAATATAATTTTATTTTTTTTCATTTGTGTGGTTTGAACATAGTGTATGTTTACTTCACCGGAAAATTTAAATCTAAAGGAGAGTTTCATCTCTTGTGAATCTTGAGATCTATAAAAAAAAAAAAGGTAAAGAACTTACAGGCTTCAAATATGGAGAATAAGCATACGTAAAGACTCATTGATAAAAAGGTGTTAATATTTGCAAAATTGAAATCTCAAGCAATCGACATTTCTAAGAGTATCGTCTTACTAATAATCACACTTGAGAAGAAGATCAAACCCTTTTCAAAGCATCTAAATTTTCATGAAAAAACAAAAGATCTCAGGGAGTTAAGGGAAGAGAATAACCAAAACATGAGAAAGTGAACTCTAGTAACCTGCTTTATAACTACATATTTAAAGTGAAAGCAAAGGTCAATATTGAACCTACAAAACCAAGATAGACAAAATTAAATTGAATTGTCGATTGCAACAATTAGAAATATGCTTTAATGTGCATGATATTAAGACAAATAAAAAGTTTTGTAAAACTAAAACTAAAAAATTATACTTAACCTTGGTGGGAAAGTTATAAAAATACCCTTGCACTAAATGGAGACCCATCCATTACTAAGTAGGAGGCATCCAAAAACCTCTTCAAACCTCAATTTTATTTCATTAAATATTAAAAAAACACATAAAAATAATTGATGACACTTGTTCTATTAAATACAAAAGAATTATCAAATAGGAAAACACACGAACATGGAAGCTAGGGTTTGGAGCAACTGCAAGTTAGGGTTTGGCAATCGCGGCCACATCAAAGGACAACATAAGTACCAAAGGGGGTGGTAATGGAACCCCCTCATACAAGCAGGTAGTGGTAGACAGGGGGAAAGGCCCACGAGGCGTAGGTTCAAGCACCAATGACAAGCACCTCGGGATCAGAACCGGAAAAGAGTCAGGAAAGCAACAAGGGAAAAAGCTATCGCATGGGGGAAGAAGCCAAAGAAACTCAGAATGTTGCACAAGAAATGGCGAGCCCCAATGGGGCAGAAGGGCGCAACCCTTGTAAACCTAAAACAACAATGATACCCAAGGTAATATTGGAAGATCCGCAAACACAACTCTACAGGGACCAGATGAAGACGCATGTGCTAATCTACAAGTTTATGGGTTTTTGGCCCACAGAAAGAACGTTGCACAACTGGATTAAATATCAATGGAAGCCAAGTGGAGAAGTGGAACTCCACCTGGTCTCAAAAGGATTCTTCACAGCAGTATTCATGAACCTGGAAGATAGGGATAAGGTCTTTAAGGGGGGGGGGGCATACTTCCACACCTCAGCAGGACTGTACATGCGACCATGGAAGGAAAACTTCTCCCCAGAGAAAGAAACTTTCAAAAATGTACCTGTCTGGCTGAGACTTTACTCCTTGCCGTTAGATCACTGGCTACCTTCCACCTTCGAAGCAATAGGGAACAAACTGGGAAAATATGTGAAGACATCATAAGCAACCCTAAAAGGGAGATATACATCCTATGCAAGAATCTGCACAGAGATGGATGTGTCGGGGGCACTCCCAGAAGCCATAATCCTGGAATTCAAGGATGAAGAATGTATACAAAACATTGACTACAAGCAGATCCCCTTCAGGTGCAAAAAATGTCACGAACATGGACACCTAATCAGAGAATGTCCTATCATTAAAAAACAAGAAGCGGAAAACACCAAACTACAGCGGGATGAGGATGGGTTTATAAAGTCGAACCACAGAAACAGAGCTAACAAGAAACAAAGCAAAACCCCAACAGGGAGCAATATGGAGGCCAGGAATAGAACAAAAGGACAGGACAAGACCAACAAAGGGGAAGAAGGAGGAAAGGAAAAGGAAAAAACTAAAGAAGCCAGGAAACAAGCAACAAATGAGTACACAGATAGCCCAAGAAATAAGATGGAATAGGGGGGTAGCGCAACTCCTATGGACGGAGAAACCAAAGATGCCAACACCCCCATGCAGGAGGCAGAGGGAGATGCGGAAATGACTCCAAGCGAGGTAGGAACAAAATATCCTGATCTCAGAGACATTGTGGAAAGGAAAGGGATAGATCTCCCAAATATATTGGAGCAATGGAAAAGGCAGGGCATAGACAATGTACCAGTGGAGAAACTAGACCGCATCCAATACCTATTCCTCCTAAGGAGGGAAGCCAAATCCATAGGACTCAAGCGCACACACAGGGAGATAGGAAACCTAGGAATCAAAGCAGGTGAGGGACAACCACAACTCTCACCCAAGCAAACGAGAAGGAAAAGAGGCAGGAAATCAAACAACATAGCCCTACAGGAACTAGGAGCTCTGCTAATAAACTCGGGTAAGATCAAAAATCTCTTTCCCAACTCCCTNTTTAAATGAAGATTATAACATGGAATATAAGAGGCCTAAATAGCCCACGAAAGCAGAGAATCCTAAAAAATATACTTAGGAAGGAACAATGGGACCTCAATTTCATCCAAGAGACAAAATGCACTATAGACAGAATGGAAACAATCAGCAAAAAACAATGGAGCAAGTACAAGATATTGGTTGTCGAATGACGGAAGACGGCAGGAGGTATTCTCACCTTATGGAACCCACAAGTGATGAACCTAATAGCAATTGAAGCTACCAGGCACACACTTTCGGCTAACATGCAAATCATTGGTAACACAGAGATGATTTTATGCACTAATGTGTATGGACCCTAGATGTTAGAGGAAAGAGAAGAATTCTTTTAGACCTAGAAGACCTAAAAGCCCGCTCTAGAAACATCCACTGGATACTGGCAGGGAACTTCAACATCATCACGTCACTTGCAGAGCAAAAAGGAGGCACCAGAAGATTGGATAACGTTCATAGACACAGCGGAGATGGTGGACATCAGAACCAATAATGGACAGTTCACCTGGAACAATAAACGGATAAATCAACATCAGGTAACAACAAAACTAGACATATTCTTGGTGTCAGAGTCCATCATTATGTAGGGGTTAACCTTAGACAGCAGCATCCTTCCCTGAGGGGGGTTCTGATCACTGGCCAGTCCAATTGGAAGCAGACTTCCAAACCTCCCTGAAGAATAGACCCTTCAGATTTGATAAATTATGGATCGAACACCCCACCTTCAAGGAGAACATCAACCAGTGGTGGCAGGAGGAACAACCGAAGAAAGGGATAAGAATGTTCAAACTCTATAAGAAACTAAAGTACATCAAATATAAGCTCAAGGAGTGGAACAAGGAAATCTTTGGAAACATAAACCAAGAGAAAAAAAATATTGAAGACAGAATGAGAAAACTCCAGGAAGTATGCATAGCAGAGGACTATACAGAGGATCGAAAAAAGGAAGAGATCCAAATGACCCAGGAATGGGAAGCAAGATTCCAGCAGGAAGAAATTATATAGCGCCAAAAGTCTCGAATCAAATGGCTAAAGGAAGGAGAGCAGAACACCAAGTTTTTTCATAGAACAACCATTGTCAGAAGAGCCCACAACAAAATCCTGAAAATTAAGGATCAGGATGGGATCGAGATAGAATCCCACAAGCAAATTGAAAATACTCTGGTAAGTCACTTCCATGGGATAGCCCAGGAACCCAACAAAGACGGAACGGAGGCCGCCCAAAGGATAACTTAGCACATCCTTCGTCTAGTCACCGAGGAACGAAATAACAACCTAAATAAACTCATCGCTAAGGAGGAAATTAATCAAGTGATCAAGGAGATGCCCAATGGGAAATCCCCAACTCCAGATGGTTTCACAGTGGAATTATTCAAAGCATGTTGGGAATTGGTCAAACATGATGTTTATAGGGTGGTGGAGGACTCTAGACGGTCGGCCTCCATCCTAAAAGTGCTAAATGCCACAATAATTACTCTAATCCCCAAAGAAAATGAAGCAAGGACCCCCAACCGGTACAGACCCGTAGCTTTATGCAATGTGGTTTACAATATAATCTCCAAATTCATAGCCAATAGATTGAAACCCCTCCTACCCACACTGATTTCACAAGAACAGGCGGGCTTCGTGGAAGGACGACAAATCATGGACAACATCATCCATTCCCATGAGATAATCCACACCCTAAAAATCCAAAGGAGAGGAGGGATGATAATAAAACTTGACCTAGCAAAATCCTATGACAAAATTAGCTGGCACTACATGGTCAAGACTCTGGAAGCCTTTGGCTTCACCCATCACTAGATCAGCTGGATTGTCAGCCTAGTCTCAATGACAAGTTTCTTGCTCCTAATAAATGGAGCCCCAACCAAACCCGTATGGCCTACTAGAGGAATTAGACAAGGAGAACCGCTATCCCCCTTCCTGTTCATCCTGATGATGGAAGGTCTCAATCGAAGCATAAAAAGTGCAACAACAACAGGAGAAATAGCAGACATCAAACCTTTCGAAAATTGTCCTACTTCCACACACCAACATTTTGTGGATAACACCTTACTCCATGGCACACCCATGGTCAAGGAAGCAAACCCCTATAAAAGAATCTTAGAAGAGTTTGGGGAAGCCTTGGGAGCCGAGATCAATCATTTCAAATCTATGATCTACTTCTTCAACACAAACCCTACAATCCAAAGAAACCTGGCAAATATTTTGGGTTTTGAATGCAAAACACTCCCAACCAAATACTTGGGAATCCCCCTAACGGACAGAGCATACAAAATGGAAACATGGGAAGGAGTGATCAACAAGCTACAGGAGAGGGTGAAAAACTGGACGTACAGATCCCTCAACCTAGAGGGGAGACTTATATTGACCAAGACGGTTCTGCAAGCAATTCCAACCTATATGATGTTTGTATTTCCCACCCCCAAAGGCATACTACAAAAAATAAGAACCATCCAAAGGGACTTCCTATGGCGAGGAGCATAAACAAAGAAAAAATGGGCCCTGGTGGCCTGGGAGAAGGTTTGCAAACTAAAATGCAAAGGAGGACTGGGGCTACAAGACCCACAAGTAACCAACGAAGCCTACGAGGCGAAACTTGGTGGCAATGGATCAAAGAAACATCTACCCCACAGGAAAACCTCTGGAAGGCCAAGTATGCCCCAGACATAAATGACCAGGACCAAATCTATTTTATGGGCACCAGGGAGGGATCAACCATCTGGAATCTAGCTTGGCGCAACAAAACCTGGATCCAGACACACAAATTTTGGGAAGTGAGGAATGGTAAAACAACCACATTCTAGGAGGATTCTTGGCAATAGGAACCCAGAATGGAAAATCCAGGCAAGGAGGAACTCCATCTGGACATGATTGCGCAAGGCAAAACCAAAGTCCATCACTACTGGAAACAAGAAATAGATCGCAACAGATGGAGAATTTGGGACAATCTCAATTCACAAAATAGACACTGGACCGCAACAATTGCGAAAGAGGTGGAGGAAGAAGTGGGGAAAAGGAAAATTGTAGTCTCGGAAGAAGAGGACCAATTAAGATGGGGCCGAAAAAATGGCGAGGAATTCAACTTGAAATAAGTTCGACATTACATCGTGGACCAAGACCAAGAAGATCCAGCGCAACAATGGGATAAGATTTGGAACAACCCCCAATGGCCAAAAATAAAAAATTTCAAATGGTTAGTACTTCACAACTGAATTCTAACCTGGGAAAACCTAAGGAAAAGGGGCTTCATAGGCCCATAACAGTGCCACCTCTGTCAAGCTAAGGAAGAAACAACGAATCATCTCCTCAATGAATGTAACTACACAACAGAGATCTGGGACTGGGCGACAGGTATATTTCGACAATCCAATAGGACCCGAGGTAACATCTACGCAACCATCAACAACTGGAATGAAAGTTACAACGAAAATGAAGAGGTGAACCTCTGTTGGATTCTCATTCTGGGGATGATCATATGGGCAATATGGAAAGAAAGGAACCAATGCATCTTCAAGAATGAAAGCCTTTCGAAAGGGAAACTCAAGGAAAAAATAATCTCCCTGACAAGAGAAATGGTGTAGAGCCGCAACTGCCAGACTAGAAAAGCGCAACTCGCAGGCCAGGACTCCCGAGTCCTATAAGATTTTCACCTAAAAGACGAGCGCAACCGCACACAAGTAAGGCGGCCACCGCAACTCCAAGTAGGTGAGTGCAACTGGAATCCCCCTCCAGCAGAGTCCCTCGAGTTGAATTTCGACGAGGCGGCAACAGGAAACCCAGGCATGACAAGAATGGGAGGGGTAATCAGGGATAGTAGCGGTAACATAATCCAGTTGTACGCTGGGAGTATGGGAAAGTCAACCAACAATGCAGCGGAATTAGGAGCCCTAGATATTGGCCTCGAGATTATAAGCCATGAAAGGATGACAAACACTATCGTGGAAGGTGACTCCACTCTGGTAATCAACACAGTGAAGAGACTCCAAAATGGCACCAAAGTGGGAAAAGTTTAGAGGCACTGGCGCTTGGCACACTCCCTGCAAAAAATCTAGGAGCATATGTAAACGATGAACATAGTGGAGTTGCATTGCGTACGCAGGTCAGTGAATGGCCTGGCGGACAGAATCAGTAACAAAGGGGTTAGCAATGAAGGACCAGAGCTAGACACTACTTGGAGCAACATCCTGAATGGTCACTTAAGAACAGATTGCATACAACTAGCGACAAAAAACCGTGACAAAAACTTAAGTAAGGAAGGTCACATCAAGGAGGGAGGCATAAGGTCAATTGGCGGGCACGAAGGATCCAAGCAGAATCTTCCTGCCCAACACTCGACCATAACTTACAATGCAAGCTTAGACTACACAACATACGGGGGCACGACACCAAGGTCACGTCAATAGGAAGAAGTGCAGGGTTAGTGTGTGGGAAAGTATAGATGGTAATCAACAGGTCGCGAATGACGTAGGACAAAAGGTGTTACCATGGACCAGTATGGATACATCTCACCCAAGCACATGTACGGGGAGTAGCATAGTTGGTTATACAATGATCAGGGGCAAGGGCTGGCGCAGGGAGAACAATCGGGTCATCATGATCACACATACTGAGACAGGGAAAAAGGATGGGAAGGTTCACCTCTACAGGCAGACCATGATTTCTAGGATGAGTCCGCAGCAGGGGAAATCCCATAAGAGAAGAAGCACAAAGAATAGATGCAGATGGGAAAGTGAAACCGCAGGAGCTACCACAAAAACAAAGGTTGGGAAAGAAGAAACCCTTGTGTAGATAGGAACAAGAGGAGAATTCAGGAAAAACTACCACAAGCCAGTCGGGATGGTGCATATGAAGAGAACGCACAGCAAAAGAAACCCCCAGAAGAAAGAACCTCTGACAAGCCCTAGGAGGGTTTCAAGGATGGAGAAAGAGGCCAAAGACGCTAAGGGCACCTTTCATACGTTGGTCGAACCAAAGGGAAAAGCGACCATCACGCGGTGGGAGAAGGAAATCAATGATAAACGCAAGGGCAAAGCTTGGGAGAAATTGATTCAGGAAGCAGACTGGATAACAGACCCAGGGGGCACGCAGCCCAGAGAAACCCTCTACCACAAAACGGTGGAGATGGCGTGGCGAACAAAGATGTTAATAGGAAAAGTGAGCTCAAAAAGGAAAGATGCCAGCCTGAAGGATAACAAGGACCACAAAAAAATGCTAAAAGAAATCTTGGGTCGCCTCAACAACATGTAAGCTAGTTCAAAACGGCTTGCTAAGGACCAAAAGGAGAATATGGAGCAAGTGGCAGCCCAATTCCACCTATACTTGTGCTACGTCCATCACATGGACATCATGCCAGCTGACAAGAATGGAGCACCAGCCCAGATCAGAAAGAATCGCACGGTGGTCCAGAAGGAGGAGAACAAGGACGGGGCGAAGGAAGGAAATAAGCATATCATCATCATGGACTAGCGCCTCGTTAGCCAGTGGTCAAGTCATGTTGCTAAGCGTAGGGTCAATCTCAATTTTTGTGTTGTGTTTTTTTACATTTTTGTTTTGTTTATCTTGTCAAAAATTGGATATGGTAGGACTAGGTCGGTTTCCCAAGGTGGCGGTCCAGCCATACCCCTCTACTATCTCAGAAAACGCAACTCTGGAACCTCTGGGATAGTTTCCTTTTTGGTAGACCAGGGAGTCCCCCTTTTTGTATCATAACCTTTTTTAGTAATAAAAGTACTTACACTCACTTAAAAAAAAAATTAAATACAAAAGCAAAGTGTAAAAAAAAAATAACATAAAGTTCCAAAAACAAGCAATTCAATTAAACGTCTCTCCCAAAACCAAAATGTGACTATAACATACTTGAATGAATTTCATGATCACATAAAAAGGTAAGTAAAACTATTCAAGGCTTGGACCATACATAAACTTTGTATGGCATCCTAATGCATTGATTTCAACAAAATGAAGGTATCAAAGACTTTTTAATAAAAATGAAAAAAAAACATGGACATGGACAATGTGTTTTAGTTATTAGTCCCTGCCTCCACCAAGGACTATATCTTTCGCTTTGTGGTCAAAAGATTTTGATCGGGTATTAGTTCACCCGGTTTTGTAATTGTAACCAAAGTTTTCAAAAATTGTGTTTATTATTTTTGTTTTTCAATTTATTATTATTATTATTCTATATTTATATTCCAATTTTCTTATTCATATATATGGGAGTGATGGGATTAAATACCCCTGGTGGTGAGATATTGTTTTTAAATATTTGTCAGAATATAAAAAATAGTTTTATAAACAAATTTATAAGTATTTGTGATTGGTGAGTTTGGATGCTCACACTTCACAATATCGAGAACAATTAGTGCTCTACAGTCGATGCCCTAGTTTTCTCGTCACAGTTGATTCTCTGCGGTCAATACTCTGCACCATTCCCTAGTATGCCCCTCACTGTCATTCCCATGTCGCCTGTATCCATGGTCGATTCGTTTTGTGCTCCAGGATTGCTAGCAGAAGCACTATAATGGAAGAAAGAAAAACTATAATGGAGGGAATACCCACACAACATGAAAAAAATTAAATAGGAATTTTGAGTTAATAATCTAAGTTATTGCATGGTAGCAGCAGATTCAATTACACAGATTACATAGTCTCTTAAAGCAATCTCTCAGCTTATTCCTATAGGAGGAGCACGGAAAACAAAGAATTGACTACATATATGCAGAATATGCAGGCAAAGATTCGTAGAGACGCAACTAGATGGGTTCGAAGGCATAAAATTCAAATCAATTTTGAAATTTGAAGCCAAGCATTACTCTGTTGGAGGGAAAGGAAAGAAAGCAAGTAAGGATCTACTTTTGCTTAGAAATCGAATAACTTTTTTTTTATCATACCTTTCTGGTCCCTTCGTAGAAGTTCACGGTCTGCTTTTGCTTCCATTTACGAGTCCCGCGAGTTTCCCTACAATATGTTTTTGCTTCCATTTACAAGTCTCACGAGTTTCCCTTTACCACATTCAGACTTCATTATCAAATAGATGATGAAAACTTAACATATTTTTTATGGTCTGAGTGTATTGTAGATGCTTCATCCTTTTGATTGATTCTTTGATACATAACCTCTATGTCATGAACTTTTCAATTGAACCCCTCACGCTCTTACTCTAAGTCATTTCGATGGGGCTACTTCTATCCATTATTTCCCCACTAATTCACCTGTCCTTGCAATTTATGTGAGGGTAGGCACGTGAGAAATCATCAAAGTATGGGTATGGGTATATGGAAGGGGCATTCATTTCACACAACCCCATTCTAATGTAACCCATTCAACCCCAAAACCCTACAGTGGAATACCAATAAACCTCTATGTGATAGGTCATGTTTGCACTCTCAAAATTACCAGTGAAAGGCCATGTTGGTAATGGGGGAATGAACCAGCTACAGTGCAAGCAAGATTGTGTTCTTCCCAAACTATCAAATTGATACCACCCTAAAAAAATGACCTAGTAAACCACTTGCTCGACCCCGAGCATTTATGCACTCATCCTATCAGTAAAGAGTTGAGGGAGAAATTGTCTTTTCTCTCTGGACAGGGAAAGGGACTAGCCTTCTACAACCATGCATGTTTCATACTATGCATTGGATTAATTGGTCCTCATTTTGCAGCACATAAGCATTGAGATCGAAATCACATGATACAATTACAGGCTTCGCAAACATATGTGATCTGAAAACTATTACGAACCTCCAATGCCCCAAATTCATTTTTTTCTCAAAAACAAAATTTCTAAACTCTAACAAAAACAACTATATTGTGGAGTATAATTTATTGAATAATATATTGTTGCACATGATGGTGAAGAAATGGGCTTTTGGAAGTGGAAGGATGGGTGTTATAACCCTAAATTGCACCACACATGCTTACCTGGCATCAGGCCAACTCATATCCTTTCTTTGCCAAAAACATTGCTGAACAACTCTTTGAAAATCCTCTTGTGTAAAGGCCCACGCGCCCTAACCCATTACTGCACGCGTGTACACACTGGCTGACCCAAAACAGCCCGCATGGACCGACAAAAGCATG
>JASDQU010336157.1:0-12663 GCA_032191745.1 Picea mariana | reverse complement strand
ACGCTGCTGTCCTAACTCAAAAGAATGCTGAAAACAATGAAGTCTCAATTGCCTTTATGAGCTCAGCCTTCAAAGGCACAGAAATTAATTAACCAGTAGTGGATCAACAAGTCTATGTTGTTTTTAAAGAAGTAAAGAACTTTCGATCTTATCTTTTGAAATTTAGGACAAAAATTATCGTCCCCTACCCAGCCATCAGAAATCTGTTAGTACAGAAAGAACTAGGCGAAAAGAGAGCGAACTGGGTCACCTCCTTACAAGAGTATGACATAGAAATCACCCCAGCACAAATAGTGAGAGTTCAAGGGCTATGCAAGTTAGTCGCTGACTCAGCGGCAGGACAGCAAGAGGAAAATGATATGTCAAACCCAGGACAGCACTACCAAAATTTAATCTGTTGTGCACAAAACCTTGTTAGTCCCTGGTATGATGATATTAAATTCTGTCTTGAACATGGGTCAGCCCCCCATCACCTGGATCCCACTAAAAGAAGATCCCTAAGATTGAAATCTGTGTCCTTTCAGTTGATTAATCGTATTCTGTTTCGTCAAAATTTTGATGGAGTACTAATGTGTTGTCTTGAGAAAGATGAAGCAGAAAATGTCTTATTAGAATTGCACGCAGGAGAAGATGGTGGGAATTTTGGTGGAGATACCACTGCCCATAAAGTATTAAGAGCAGGTTATTACTGGCCTACACTTTTTAAATATGTTTATGCCTTGTGTCGCAAGTGTGTTATTTGTCAAAAAGTGTCCGGACGAATACAGAAACCGGCCTTCCCTCTGCAGCCTGTTTCAGTAGACTCCCTTTTTCAGCAGTGGGGTCTTGATATTATAGGTCCGATCAATCCACCATCCTCAAAGCAGCATAAGTTTATCATAACAACCATGGATTACTTCACTAGGTGGTCTGAAGTTATCCCATTAAAAGCTGTAAATACCAATCAGGTAATTGCCTTTTTGAATTCAAATATTATTACTCGTTTTGGTATCCCTGACTGTTTAGTATTCGATAACGCTTCCTATTTTTCGTCTCTTGAGATGAGTGATTTTGCTCTAGAAAAAGGAATTAAATTAAAATATTCTTCTAGTTATTACCCTCAAGGTAACGGATTGGCAGAATCAACTAATAAAAATCTGATTAAAATCATCAAGAGAACGGTATCTGAAAACCATAAAAATTGGCATAATGCACTGTTGAACGCAATCTGGGCTGATAGAGTGACTCCAAAAACTGTTGTGGGTAACTCTCCCTTCTTTCTCGTCTATGGTAGAGAGGCAATTGCCACCACATATTTGTCTTCCCTCACTGCAGCTATCACGGAAAATACAAGAAGAGGACTGCCCCCCTTTGGAGAATCAAATCAACGCATTATTAAAACTAGAGGAAGTGAGGGCTCAAGCAAAACAGAAGTTGGATCAGCATCAACTTGTGGTTAAAATATGGTTTGATTCCAACTCTACCTCTAACAGAAACTTTGAAGTAGGTGACCTTGTCCTAAAATGGGACAAACCACATGAGGGAAAGGGAGAGCATATGAAGTTTTAGAACTTATGGCTAGGACCGTTTTTGATCGCTGAGAAATTGGGTCCTAGCTCTTTCAGATTACAGAGTCTAGAGGGACAGCCAGACACCTATCTGGTGAATGGCCAAGCTCTAAAAAGGTATTTCACTTGATGACAACCCTGTGTACACTATGTAAATATTTTTCCTTTGTTTGCTTTTCATCTTTCTTTGTTGTTTTGGTTTTGATTTTTCCCTTATGCTTACCAGTTTTTTTTTTATTATTTTTGAAATACATGTACCTGCATCATGAACTGTTCGGACAAGGAGAATAGAAAAATTTATCCTCTGAAATAACTGTTGAAGGTTGTTTAAACATCAATTATGATATGCTTCTGAAGTTTACAGCCATGTTGAATAAAGCCTGTTGTTTGAAAGGTGTTTATTGATTTCAATCTGTAATTGAAGCTTGTCACGATCATCCTTTTCTTCTTACGCTATCCCTGTTCCTTAAGAGAATAACTCAGAGATGTCTCCCCGCCTTCGAAGGTCGGTTTATCAATAAACCATCTCTAGATCTTAATGAAGGACAGTTAAAAATTTCTCTCAAGGTCTGTAATTTATTAAAATATGTCCAAAATATCACAATTTTCAGCGTCACCCCGCTCGATTAAATATCTTTAAAACTAAATAAATCATTAAAGAGCTATGGGAAGTGCTTATAAACCCACTGGGATACTGAAAAGGTCTACTGGCAGCGGGTAAATGCATGCATGATGCCAAGATAACTTTGTCGGGGTACTGAACAGGCCCACTGGTAGCGAAGCAATGTCGAGTATATGAAAATTCCCAGATATGAAATCTTTTGACCTTAAATGTCCTTCGTTCTGATCTGGAACTTCTTGGAAGGATACAGATATCGAGTGGGTTAAATGGCATCCCTGTCGAGGATATGGACACCTGCTAGCAGTAGTGGCTCTATCAACAGTATTTGAGATTTTAACCTTAATATCGTGACTCGCTTTTGTTAAGATTGTCATCAGTTTTCATCCTTTTAAAATAACAAGCTGGAATTTTTATGATTGATGATGATGTTCAAATAGTTTTCTGGTTGTTTTCGGGTTGGATTTTTCTCATTATCCTAATCTGGACTTGTTCGTTTGGCAGAGATAACTAATTCTACCAGTGTGTCACCATTGTTGGCATCCATATTAATCTTTATATTTTTCTTTACAAGCTGCCTACACAAGGTTTTTGAGCCCTCATTACTCGTCACAACTTTTTAAGCGACACCATTATCTTTTGCTTTTGCGTACCTACTTTTTGTTTTTGTTTTCATGACTGCAAAGCGTGAAAACCCACTATTGGAATTCATATTGATTACATCAAAGGATTAATGATCATTTGATTTATCATGAACCTACTTGTTTACATGGTAATAACTCCTTAACCTCAAACATACCACTGGTCACATATTTATCGAAACACCAAATATTTATGCATTTGACCATTGTTAATATGGTGTCGATTTACAAAATCTTTGACACAATGGTTTGATTGACACGTTGATTTTTGGGTCAAATCGTGGTTATGTAATGGTTCATTTGACATGTTGATTAAAATTCTTTTGGATATGCACTGTTATGATTTGAATGTACCATTACACCAAGGCGTGGTTCCAAGTACAACCCGACATGATATTCTTGCATGGCCTCGATTTACACCACTATCCTTGCACACATAGCATTAACGCTCTACCCTTGCATTTCGGGTTGCCTTTGCGTTGTGTTGGGGAAGCTTTGGGACAATGGTTCTATGTCTACCCTGTCAAACCCTATCGTCGAGTACCCTGTTGATTTTTTTCTATTAGCTATGGCTCCTGTAGTGAGAATCGAACCCAACGGTGTCCAAACTTTGTTGTTGTTTGATAATGCCCGAGAGGACCTAGAGAGGAATGGTTGGCGGGTCTTTGTTGAGAAGTTCGAGGGTTTCAACCTGGCAGTTGCTCAACAATTCACGCTAATGTTCGATGGTTGCAGAGCCAAAATTGGGGACGTCCAGCTCGAATTGAACGAAGATTTCATTAGCTCAGCCACTGGTCTGCCAGCAGTGGGACAAAAATGGTTTAAAAATTCAAAGGTTGACGAAGTGCCCTGGTCACTATTGTTTACCTCAAGTAAGATTAACAGCTGTGACAAAGGTATGGCCGTTATAGCTCTAAAATATAGATGGCACGATTTGTTGGCTATTATCAAGCAGTTCATTACCTGTGAGGGTAGATACGGTTTAGTTTTCTTATACCACTTGCAGTTACTCATGAGTTTCATCGATTTTCCCTTAAACATGCCATATTTTCTCCTTTGTAGTTTATACAAAATGGCTAAGCGTTTCAAAAGGGAGAAAGCCGACTCCAGCCTCTTCCACCACTATTTTATTAAAATTATTATGGTTCATCAGCTGAAGTTGAATGGTGATTGTTGGGATGCTTTCTTGTTGAGGAATGGTTTTGCCAGTCCTGAAATAGGACAAGTTGACAAATCTGTTGTTACAGAAACCCTTGTCGGGCCTGTCATTCCCCCTCCTATGCTCTTTCCCTTTGTTGAATGCTCGACCTACCCGAACACTATCCAACCCGACTCCATGCCTGATTCATGTCCAAAAGACGGTGGTGAGCCTGTTAAAAAGTCTGCAAGAAAAAAGGGTAAAGGTAACAGTGATATCAACTACAAGGGTAAAAAGGCCACGCGCTGGGTTTCACGGTGTGCTCGTAACAAACCTAAAGTAAACACAGACCAAAAACCAATTCTGCTAAGTGAAGATTCCGACTCTAAAATCAAATGGTTTCTAACGGAAGAGTATCCATACTCACACGGACTTTGCTCAGTTAATCCCTATGACTATGTAACGAACCTACCACCGTGTCTTAGAGACGACCCTAACTTCCCTTGGATTAAACTCAACAGAGAACCTACTGGTCAATTAAGAATTTCCTCACCTGTAAATTCACAGCCTGTTCAACCACAGTGGAATGAATGTAAGTCGTGGCTTGACCAATATTAAACAGACGTCCCTTTGCTCCAATCTCAGATCAAGTCTTTGGAGGACCGAGTGAATGTGCTAACCAAGGAGAACGATAGATTGCAAAATGTAGCTCAAGCTAATGATAAAAGACAGAAGACTACAGGCTCTGTTGTCTTTAAAAATGTGGAGGCGGCCACTGCCATTGTCAATTCAAAAATAGCTTGATTAAAATCCCTGAATCCGAGGTATGGTATTTTAAAATTAATTTTAGGATGATTTTGTTTTGTTTTGAATTAGCATACAAGATTTGTTTTCTCATATTCCATCTATTTCTGTTGATAAAACACAATTCTATTTATAATAATAACTAGCTAGAGAATCATGAGATTCTGTAGCTAGTTACTAAAATTCGAATTTGTTGAATTTACAACTAAAATGCAATCTAAAATCATGTATTCTTGTGCGTTTTTAGGTATATATGAATTCTAAAGGAAATTGGATCGCTAGTGGCATCTCTGAACATGCTATTTTGTTACATGGTTTTAGATTAGGCTGTTGGTTTTACATAGAAATGGGAATTTGGGAGATTGTATTCCCCACGATTTTTGGAACAAATTTGATAAGTTGCATAGGGAATGTTTTGACCCTGTGGCCTTTATAAATGTATTATTTTGTAAACAAAGACCATTGCTGCCTAGGATTAGAAACTATGGATTGGTGATTATTCAGACTTGAATGAAAGTGGTTATTTGCACAGCTTTAGCTTCAATATATCATATTTCTGTTCAAGTTTTACTCATTTCGATTTGTAATCAAATTTTGACTACTTTAGATATCATAATTTGTTACAGGTTGATGTGATGAGATTTATATAGTGTCCATAATTTATGTCTCTCATTTTATATACATCAATTAATATGTTCACATGTGATGATTAGAAGGTTGATCTTCTTTATTCAATGAACAGTTATATGCAAATTTTCATACTCAGATTTATCTTAATGTGACCGTTTGTCAAAATATAAATTCTTGTTGCTACATATCTTATCGGTTCTGTCATTAGCATTCAAAGCATTATTGCTTCCCGTTTAAGAGAAGCATTGGTAAAATCTGGTGTGGGTTGGCCTCATCAAACAACAAACGTAGATGCTACGCACAGGACACATAGGATATGCGATTACAGGTTAATTTGCTAGTAGCATTCTATTAGTTTACTTAAGTTAAGGATTTTCTGTAGTTTAGATATACTATATAGATTGTTATTTTTTATCTCGCAACTAGATAGTTGTCATTTCATTTCTAGTTTAGAAAAGTTATATAAAAAAAAAAAAAAAATACTGAACAATAGCTTTGCTGTCAATTCATATATGATTTTTCGCAGATTTCGATTAAAATTTGGATTTTGTGAATACTGTACATATAATAGAAATATAAATATATCAATACACTGTATATTTAATAAGTAGAACTATTATTCTGTTAGTTAGTAAAACTGTAAATACATTTTAGATTGTATATAGTTTTCAGCAGCTGTTTGTTTTTCGTTTAGTTAGTTTCTTTAGTTTTTTGTCTTTTCACTTCCGTAGGACTTAGATTGGCTAACGGAGCTGCTAAACCCGTCGGAGTGGATTAATACAAATGGATTGGGTTATTTAGACAACCCCGGACTGGATTCACTCCTCTAGTTGATGAGCGGTCAATTTCACCCGTCAACAACTCCATAACCCAACAGCTAAGGCACTGGAACTACTTGTTCTTGGCAGCTCCCAGGGAGCATGCCATCTCCTATGGAGCCAAATGTTATCACATAAAGTTTTCAAGGGTCACAGGCCGCAGCCATGAGTGAAAAGAACATCACTTAGAGCGACTCATTCAAGGCCTCGAAATAAATACAAGTCATTGATTTTAAAGGGGATAGGTGGCAGTTGATCCAAGCCTTCAAGGAAATGAGCTTCGAGAGATTTGAAATGAGAAGTGCTTAGAAGTCTCGAAGGCCCGTAGTCCCGGAGACCTGAAGTGGATATCAGTCGTCCAAATCCAGAATGCTACGCATCATCAGATTCTCAACTCCAAAGGTTTTGCTTAGAGGGAAATATAGTTTGAGAATTGAAATTCCCGAAGGCCGATTCGCGAAGCAGATCTCAGCCATTGATTCGAAGAGGGAAGATCCAATCTGTTGATCTAAAGTGCCAGTGTTGGTTCGTTGATTAGGAATCCTCATCTCAGATCACAAGATCAATGGTCACACTCCATTGTGGGGTCGGAAGGTGCGCATGTTTTAAAATTTTAAGGGTGGGCCAGAATCGGAACCGTGGTTTTTGGAAAGTGATGCATGGTGGTTCATGGTGAATTGCGGGGAAAAAAGAAGTTTCCTTTCAAACCACCCTTAGTAGTTCCCGCAATCGCGCAATTGCATAGGGTCATGGCCCTAGGTCACATTGAAGATGGAGTGATGGAGAGGAGCTGCGCCAAAGGCCGAAAGCGCCTGTATTTGGTTACAAAAGAAGATATGCTTGACCTCAAGGGGTCAATATTGACTCGAAGAAGTCATGGGCACCACCTGGAACATTCATGGATGTCATACCTTGTCCTTATCCTGATGAAGGTAGTTAATGGAAATGGGGGCGATGGTTGAGACCTCGTCTCACCCCATAAATGGAATATGTGGAGAGAAGGGTCGTGGGGTCCGATTGTCAGTCCAAAGCTCCTTGGTGGATGGATTTTCTCGCAGAGCCCACACTGAGTCGGAATCGTGTCTGACATAAGAAGGCCCACATAGTCTAACAGAGCAGGTGCCGGCTGAAAACTTTGAATGCAGGGGTCCAATCACATCTTTGATGGTTGCATCATTTTTAGTATATATAGAAAGTTTTGATATTTTTTTAAGGTTGATGGTTTAGCAGTGTTCCCGTATTGTAAACTTTTGATGAAGAACATTGGTTCTCTGGTTATGTATTTTTTTTTTAGACATCTTGTTTAATCTAAGTCATCTTTCTTACTCCATCTTATTTTCCTCTGATACTAAGAGAGTTCATGAATGACTAATTCACATGGATTGTTGTAACTTTATTATGATGAATGTTTGATTATAGTTTTCTTATCATTTCTTTTAGTTTCTTCGAGATTTGAATTCAAGAGGATCTTGTGTTTAAGTTTTTCCTCCTTAGGTTGCTGGAAGACCTGATGTCCACAACAAACCTCTACACTCTCCTCACCAAATTCTTCCCTCTATTCACCCTTAATCCAACTTACTGACTGAATTTAATCAAGACCTCACCTACAAGTGCATACCAGTCCATTTTTCTGAGTTAAAATGATATCATCTTGAGTCTGTGCCCATTTGACCTCTTTAAAACCAACCTGTGACATAAAACACTGATGGGTACTGGGATTACATCCAATGCAATTTGGAGGTTACTTCTAGTGCTAACAGACTCCCCACATGTTTTAATTGTGGTGAGATTGGTCATATCTCATGATTTTGTACCAAACTGCGCATGCTCTATGCATATTGTTATAGTCCTGAGCATGTCACCAAATATTGTCCTAACTTACTGAAGAAGTGGGAGGACAAGAATACCAATTGTAACATGGTGCATGTCGAGTTGCACAAGAACATGAAGAAGAATGAGGAGGTTGACGTTTGGGTAGTAACTCGCAGAGGGGCAAAGAAAAGAGAAGACTTTGAGCATGGAAAGAAAAGGAAGGAACCTCATCCCCCTCCAAAGTTTGATGTTGCTCAACAAAAGTAGTTTCTATAGGATGCGAAAAGGGAATTGGAAGAAGAAAGAGAAAGTGAGAAGTTGCAACGCATGACTCAGAGACCACTTGAAGAGGACCGAATATGGGAAGAAGTAAATAGGGTGACAAAAATGTCGTTGGAAGAAGCTTTAATCCACGAAGCAGTACAACGGGAGATGTAGAGGCCATTAGAATAAACTCACGCATGTGAGGAATTTCATCATGTGACACAAATCTCCTTGGAGGAGGCACACCTGCATGAAGAAATCTAGTGCATGATGCAAATATAGATAGAGGAAGCTTGCAAAGAGACTGGATTGTGATGGAATGGGCATGAATCATATGAAGAACAACACGAGGAGGAATTGCAATGCACAATGCGTGAAGAAGCTTTGTGCAACTTAGGTCGTAGGGAAGACACTGACGATAAAGTAACCACTTTCTTAGGTTGTTGTTTGTGACTGTTGATTGACCCAAAAGCTGCAAGTAAGTTAACCCAAATGTTAACTACTTGCATGAAAGAACAAGGAGTGGAGACTACCAAATTTTCTCTGCTTCCAAAAAGAGATGTGTTTCAAGTCAGCAAGTGAAATCGCACTCGCCGATAATTCAAGATGATGGCAGATCTTGGAGGCTATGACATGAATAGAGTCATTTTGGATCTAGGATCCGACATGAATATTTTTCCAAATAAATATTGGGAGGTGATGGGTAAACCTAAGTTATTCTGGTTGCCCATCCAGCTCTGATTAGCCAATCAATACAAGATCTACCTAATAGGTCGACTAGAGAAAGTGGAAGTAAACATAGAAGGAGTGAAAACAAAGGCCAACCTTGAGATCATAGATATTATGGATGAATTTGATCCATATCCTACATTACTAGGTATTGACTAGGCCTTTGACAATAATGTGGTGTTAAACTTAAAGAAGAATCATATGTCCTCTGAAACATACACCTTTCACATGTTCGCACCACTATATCCATATGAGCGTGATCGGTACAACAAGCTTGTGGATGAGGATGTGTGGAGCTCAATCATTGGAAATATTTACAAGATCACAAGGCACAGTGAGGACTACATCAACCCCATTGCAGATGGGGAGTTAATCTGGAAGAGTGTCAAGTATTATGACATGGATTTTGAGGATTCTATCGATCGATGGAAGAACAAGCTATAAAAAGTATCAACAAGGAGGTGCATGCATATATCTATAGAGGAGCATGAGGAAGAATTAATATCATATTGGTATTATGGATCAGAGTTGGTGGATACATTTATTGCATGGATACAGTGCACTCCCAAGCAACAAAGGCCTCGTGCGCTTGACACAGTTCTTATATGAATTTTTGCATGATGGTGTGCTACACACCACCAACCTTACCAAGAATGGGTGATCCTGGAAGTGGATATGCATGAATGACTCAAAATTAGGAAAATTGTACCTCACCACACCTATATTTGTGTGAGAGGATGGTTAGCCAAGAAATGACATGGGGTACACAGTAAATAGTTAAAAATTCGACGCTCCCACCCACACCCCCATCCTATACCACCGGTCCCAAAAACAAATTCTAAGCTAACATAGAAACCACTTGGACCTACCATAGAAAAAATTTCCAAATTCATAAACCCTGAAGAATCATTCGGAGAAATCCCATCGTTTTTCCCCAAAACCATGGAGAAAGCAGGTGAGATAGATATAAGTGTTGATGATCTCTTTCATCCATGGGTATTGCAAGAACCGTATGGACTTGATGTTGTGTCCCCAGGGTGGAAGATAATCATAGGAGTAGGTATGGGGCCATGTTCCGACCCAATGGGGGCCACTACAATCAAATAACCTAACAAGGAAAATCAAGTCGGGTGTGCAGAAAACATGCATGGTGAATAAGACTCATGTAATTCAGCTGAGGTCACCAGATCATATTGATCAATATGACAATAATTTCCAGGAATATTTGGTACTAGAAAATTAGCCATACCACTGAAAGGAGGATGATTGAATTGATTCCACATAAATGGAGCAGTCAAGTTACCACATAGCGGGAAGTTCGACATTTCGGTCTTGCTAGCCAACTATTATCTAGCTTCATTCACACAAATGGATAGGATAGTTGGACAATATTTCCACATCCCAAGAATGTTTAATCACGGTTGACCCTACAACACAAGTACAAAGTTCCATCTCTGACTACCAATTCACGCGAGTCTTGGAGGGGTTTCCTAGAAGATCAGCTCATCGAAAGGGAAAGGCAATCTCCTCAAGATGGTGAATCTGCATTAGGATATCTCTGGTTGTAACACTCCATTTCCATATTGTATATTTTAACCTTGTACAATAATTTAGTGCAAACATATTTTCAATAAAAGAACAAAAAAACCACAATGGAAAATACACACATTACACAGAGATTTTTCCCTTGGAAACCCAAACCGGGAAAACCAACATCTTCTATATTCATTCATACATACATTGTTTACAATAAAATACACATAGAGGAGTCAGTGGAATCCAAAACCCTAATCCAATGACCTGGATTAGTCAACAACCCTAATTCCTTAACCGGAAATATAAAATCATTGGTGAAATATCATGTGCTGAAAAACTGCCCAAAAATGGACACAAAAATTGAGGACTGCCCAAAAATGGACATGGAAACTGAGGATATAACACATACCAAACATTCTCCCACTTGTTGTTTTCTTTGCATATAGGGGGTTACAAGGTTACATAGTCAATAATCCAAGGCAACAATGGCCATAGATCCTCTACACCAAGAGAACTTCTCGGTGCTCACAGATATTGTTAATGATTCTGCAACATTCTTCAAAGTGTCCACCTTCATCAGCAACACCTTATTTTCTTCAAACATGTCTCTCACAAATTGATATTGAACATAAATATGCTTTGTCTTTGAATGATAATTTGGGTTATTCACCACAAAAATTGCACTTTGACTGTCACAATCTATTCTTACAGCTTGTTGTACCAACTCAATACCTGAACATAATCTATGTAACCATACTTCTTTCTTAATTCCATGATTGGTTGCCATCTATTTAGCTTCTTTAGTTGAAAGTTCCACTATAGACTGTCTTTTTCTCATCCAACTGATTACTCCTCCAAATAGGTTAAACACATACCTACTTGTAGATCTTCTACGATCCAAATATCCATCCCAGACTGCATCCACAAATCCATGTATATCCAACACTCTATCCAAACCTGGTCTTCCATGGTAGCACAATCCATAAGTAGTAGTGCCATGCATATACTTGAAAACTCTCTTTACTATTGTCCAATTCTCCTTCCCTGGATTTGACATATACATTCTCAAAACTCTCATTTCATGTGTAATGTCTGGTCTAGTACAGACCATTGCATACATAAAATTTCCAACTGCACTCGCATATGGAACAAGATACATGTCCTCATCCTCTTCATGTGTCTTGGGACACTGATCCATAGATAACTTTACACCTACAGGAATAGGGACCCTGACTGGTTTACATTCCTGCATATTGAACCTCTACAATATTGTCTCTACATATTTTCTCTGATTTAACTAGAGTTTTCTATTTTTCCGATCTCTTTTAATTTCCATGCCCAAAATGAAATTTTCAGCACCAATATCCTTCATGAAAAATTTAGAGGACAACTGATTTTTTACATCCTAGATAATCTCCCTGTTGTTTCCTATCAGCAACATGTCATCCACATACAAGACCAAATATATCAAATGATCACCAATTAATTTAAACTATACATAGTGATCCTCTTTTCTTCTTGTGAAGCCAAGTCCCAACATATAAGTATCAAATTTTTGATACCACATCCTTGGTGATTGTTTTAAACCATACAGCTATTTTTTCAGCTTGCATACCAACTCCTTCTTTTCCTTCACAGCAAAGCCTTATGGCTGCTTCATGTAGATTTCTTCTTCCAAATGCCCATGTAGGAATGTTATCTTCACATCCATTTATTCTACTTAAAAATAAAACGTGGTAGTAACAGATAACAGAAATATAATATAAGTTAACTTGGCAACAGGACAAAAAATCTCACCAAATTCAATTCCATCAACCTAGGAATAAACCTTTGCTACTAACCGAGATTTGTATTTCTCCAATTTTCCTTCTGCATTCATCTTCCTTTTAAATACCCATTTGCAGCCAATGGGATTCCTTCCAGTCATAAACTCCACTAGATCCCAAGTGTTGGAAATACTAAAACAACTGAGAGGGGGGGGTGAATCAGTTGTTTATAAGATTAAAAAATTTTATACCTATTAAAACATTATAAAGATTTCTTCATGTGTCATCAATCAACATACAACATATGGACAGTAAGAGTAAAGATCATCAGTCACACATAAAATACACACAGAGACAGA
>JASDQU010336153.1:0-12620 GCA_032191745.1 Picea mariana | reverse complement strand
AGTCCAGACAGTACAACCATGCGATATTCATTGAATTGAAGTAGACGCACCAAACATGGAAAGCAATTAGAAGGAGCCTGTTCAACATTGCAAAACTATATATGAGAGAAATCAAAAACTGAAATTAAGCCTTAAAAACTCTCGTTCATTAACATGACATTAAATTTTACCACAAGAAAAAGAAAAATCAAACAGCATATCAACGTCATGCCAAGCATGAAATCATCCTTCATAAGAAGTTATAAGAAAAATGTCAATGCACTCATTTACATATGCCAAATGGTTTCATTCTACAAGCCTCAAATTAGTCCCATTAGCCTTCACCTAGATATTATAACCATCGACCTTTCCAAAGAGTCATTTCAAATGGTCATACATATTTTCCCAAACAAAGGGCTATACTTCACTAGACAAAACTTGCAATTCCATCCTCAATTAATTACATGCCAATTCTGTACTAACAAAGTAATTATCTTCAATATAAGAATCATAAAATGTGACCATAAATGCAATTTCAACCATTGACAAGATCTAAAATGTGAAATATATAAAAAATTACAAAATTTAAAGCCTATGAGATCTTCTACCAAGTCAAAAAGTCAATTGCAACAATGCATCCACCTACCATATAACCTAGTTGGCCATTACCCTATGGGTGTCGTCTAATCATTAGTTCATACCAAGGCTGCTAGAGCATGGAAGCGGGGGCAAAAGGGAGAGCACATGTATTCAAAAAAAACATGCAAAATGCCAAATTGGTTCCAAAATATATGAAAACATGCATATTTGTGCTACTTGTAGATGAATACTACATTATTATGAAGTTAGAAACGTCATCCATAATGCATTAATGATAAATCATTCGAGCATCAATCATCTAGCAATTACAAACAAACGTACAAATTTGTAAACATATAATAGAAAGTTGACCATTAAATTATGGAATGAAATAGGTTATCCACCAATTGTCAACACGACAAAATAGTTATGTTTATAAAATAGGCCATTTGCATAAGTTCTAAAATGATAATTTAATTGAAGTATGAAGACCGAAAGGTCCAAACACTAAACTAAGCTCATTGCTAAAGCCTACGAGTTTATGACATATAAAGTAGTGAAAAAGCAGAAACAAATACAATAATTTCTATCTACTTTTCCTTCCTCTTCGCAACACTATGGTTGCCCCATGAGCCTCCACATGGTGGTAGTGGAGCCTGTTATCACACAGTTTGTAGCTAGGAGAAAAGACTATAAGGTAGAGGGCCAAACTGGCGTAACAGAAACCTATCCCACCCAATGTCACCACGATGGAATGGTTCTTTCTCTTTAGGGAGGTGAGGCCCAGGGGAGACGTCCCCGGTTACCTGGGGCTTTTAAGGGGCTAAAGGATAATCAGACAATTACAAGTTTCCCCTTTCACAGATCACCACCAATCAGATGTTCCCGACTAAACAGCCAATAATAAAGTAAAACCCAAAGAAATGTACCTGCCTGGAACAAGACAACAGTAAATTGGAACGTGCAAGCTATTTCAATAGGTTAGTACTTCATATCAATCAAGAACTATCTGATGAACTTATAAGCAATTTGAATATAAATATTGACAGAGTCAATGTTTATCAATAGTAGTAAAAATCATATCACTTCATCAATAGTTATTAGAATGATGTGGCACTCAATGTAATAAACCAACACTTTACTCAATTTATGCCTAAAAACCACATTCAATTGCCCACAAGATGAAACGTTGTTGCAATAAAGATGAAATACCCAATAATGACGTCAGCAACTTAGGGTTAGTAGGGTTAGCTAGGGCTAGGGTTAGTGTAGTTAGGGTTTCAATTCAAAAGCTTTGAGAGTGTTTAGATCAAGTTCTACTTCAACATTTGAGGTCTTAGATCAGTGCCTTAGGGTTTAATGGAGTCATAAGTGAAGGACACACAGGTTGAAGGAGGCAAGATTTCAAGGACTAGAGGGAAAAGTTTTGAAGTGTTGCTAAAGCAGGGCCTCAAAATCGGAACCCTAGGGGAGAGAGGCTCACTACGATGTTGCTATGGCAAGGCCTCATGCTCTCTCCTCCTTCCTTAGATGTCAAAAACGGCTAGCATGAAAGATGAAGTCAAGACAAGAGAGTCAAATGAGGGAGAGTGTTGCTATAGCAAGGCTCTATCATCAAACCCTAGAAGAAAAAAGGCCCTAGGTGTAGATAACCTAGGCCTGAGACGTCTTCTCCTTCTTGAGCTCAAACAGGTACAGCTAGCAAAGGGAGAAAAGGAGAAAGGAGTGTAGCTACTCTTTTCCTCTTCAATGGCTGAAAATCTCTCTATCAGGGGACATGAGACAAGGACCTACTTGTGTGCTTGTCACCTAGGGTTTGTGTTCAGCAATAATCATAAATACATGCAAGAAATTAAACTACAACCATTCATTCAAGAAGTTTTGCAGAAAAATACTTACAATTCACTAAGAAATAAATGTGCAAACCCTAGTTGTAACACCTTCCTTCAAGAGAGAAACCAAAATATGCCAAAATAGCCTTCCTTCAACAAGTGCGCATCACCCAATTATCCAATAACCCATGATAGGGCGCTAATTTCAGATCTCACTAATGAGTGAGTAAGTTGTCATGAAAAAATGAGAGTGAAAATCTCTCATTTATACAAAACCTTGACCTAATTTTACATTTTAGGTCAGGTAAAAGGTCGACAAGGCCAAATTGTCAAAATCATACTGTTTTACATTAAATTGTCAAACAAAAACCCTAAATAAGCAGAAAAGAGAGTAAAATCCTCTCTAAGGGAGGCGCTAGCCCTTTCTAGGGCAAATGAAACATCCTGGAGAAAAACGTTAGCCCTCCAGGGGCTTCTCCAACATGCCACACATGCCACTGCTGCCCAGTCTGCCTCCAAAGACGTCCAATACACTGGATATCGTCATGGTCATCAAAGGTGACGTCCCAGGCCTTCCAAGGCCAACGTCTCAGTGAAAAGGGCTCATCACCCTAGGCTAGGCCATGCCAGGGTACCTCTGATGGGACATCCTCTTCTTCTCTGGTGCAAAGACTCTGATCAACCTTTGTCCTGTCTCTGCCCTCTGATGTGGTCTCAGCATCCATCTGGTGAGCCCTTCAACCCCATGGAGGTCCGAACTGATCATCTCCCCATGTGTACCGGTTCAAATGGTACCTGTCCGTCAAGTATGGTCCTGCACATCAAAGGCTACGGCCTCCATGGGCTCATCAGTCACAGGGATCATAGCAATGTCAATCACATTTCATCATTAATATTATTAAACACATGCATAAAATCCCTAATACATCAATCAATAGCTCAAAGACGTTACACAAGCCTGCAATACAAGTCCGGGGAAAAGGACAAGGGTTCCTATTGGGCTAGTGTCCACAGAAAAAGGAAAGTTTCCAGAGAGATCTCATCCAAGCCATGTAAGTGGATGATGTGGTCAGGGGATGTCCAAGCATGTGGGTGCAGTAAGGGCCAAGGATGCAACATGTTACCTGTGGGTGCCTTTGTAGAAGGCGAGTTGTCCCTGTCATGGATGCATTTTTTCCAAGCCCATTCTTGCCTTTATTCTTTTTATGTTTTTTATTCTTTTATTTGTTTTTTGGTTCAAAAGCTAATCAGGGGACACTGCCTTGCAATGGTGACCAGAGTTGACAGCGTTACCCACAAGTACTTTCGCAGAGATGAGAAGGTCAGCTCGTGATGAAACCCCCTTTTCCCTTGGCCATGCAACCAAGAGTCACTGCCCTGGCATGGTAACCAGTTCGTGGCAATGTCATACTGCTAGGTACCCATGGACCTAATAAGTTGGCTCGTGATGAGACCCCCTATCCTCTGATTAGGTCTTGTTTTATTATTTCTTCGGATCCCTCCTTTTTTCTTGCTGAGAAGCTTTTTATTGCTTTCTCGGGGATCCCTGGGCGAAGCATCTCGAGGTTCATTTTTAGGTTTTTATCTTTTACCAGCTTGCTTTTACCTTCTGGGCCTTTAGCCCCTTCTCCCCACAAGGTAAGGTGCAGTCCTGAAATAAGTCAACCCAATGCCTGGACAAGGGGAATGGGATAGGTGAGCGGGAAACAAGATGTAAGAGTGGTGTTATGATGGGAGCGGACGATGACTTTTCACAAATCCCCCCAGTGGCAAACCAAAACCTATAGACACAGGCTTGCTAGGGCACCCTGTCAATCCCCCCAAACATGGTCAAGTGAGATCCAAGCAGTTGTTAGAGATAAGAGGAACCAGATGCATATATTTAAAGGTTTCAATGATCAAAAGTGACACATACCATGATACCTGGACCAATTACCTCATGGAGCAAGAACCTCTTCTGACACAGGACCAATCCGATGGTGATGGATGTTGTTGCTGTTGTCAAGACAAAAGATGATGGGAGAAAAAGATGGGCCCTCCAAGGCTATGCCCAGGTCAATCCTACTCTCGATACTCCATGTCTAGGACTTGTGGGCCTCGAGACATGATCTCCTAGTTATCCCTAAAAAGTGGGGATAACAGAGCCAAAGCAAGAGGTAACTATGTAGAAGCGGATGGAAGTGGAATTGAACATGAAGTCACTACTATTGCCGCTAGAGTATTGTTCGTGGGGACCATGGCAGTGGATGGGGGTAACATCTCAATAAGATCATCATTGTTAATAAGAACATTCTCCAATTGCTACAAAAGCAATACCAAATCCTCCAAATTACCCTCATCTAGATTGTAATCCAAAATCTTATATGATGTATCCATCTTTGACTCCTCACAGTAATGGGACAACACCAGTAACTTGTAATGCACATAAACCAAGCTATATCATTGGTTTACATTCAGCTTATTTCTTTTGACATTGTGGATGAAACTATAGGTGCTCCAACACCTCCATGCGGAAGAAGTATTCACCACCTGCAAAAGAACAAGTGTTGCTAAACATTTTATTTGGGGGCAACACCACCATGCATGTTCCACTACTTGAGAGAAGACAAATTCCCTCAATCTCTAATTGCATGGTTGGTCCCAAAGGGATCATTGCCACTAATTTACTGGCTCAAGTATGGTATCACGCTCCTCATAATGGACTAGTTTCTCTAATGCTTGCATACAACCAACATGAACCTCCATATCTTGGTGTAGTTTTGTCTTCACCCCACTAACAGTTGTTGGTGTTGCAAACCATGATATATGATAGTATTTTGGTGTTAGCACATAAGCTAAGGCATGTAGTGGAATAATTAGCTTTTCCCACCGTTAGTCCACTTCTATATGTATATGATTATACAAATTCACATCTCTAGGCTGAACAAGATGAAACACCATAAGAAGATGAAACATCGTACGAAGATGAAATGAATCATCTTGATGGTTGACCTTCCAAGGCAGTGCTATAACAAAAGAATCCCTTGCTAGTTAGAAGGGACAATCAATCCCAAAAGAGATAGAGGAAAAAGAAGCTTGGGAAGAAGAAGGGCAAAAGCAAAGTTATGAAGGACTCCCAAAGAAGGAATTTGTTCAAAGATCAAAGGACGAAGGAGTTGTTGAGCCTATCCACGAAGAGCAAATATTGTCCCTGAGCCAAAGAATTCTACAAGATACAGCCATCTAGTAAGAATACACAAGATCTTCGTGTGAGAGTGTATAGCACGCCCTCTAACAATTTTCTGAGCAAGAATAAGAAACCATTGAAAGTTCGTTTTCCAATTCGGGTTTCCATGGTAAATTTTGTGTCTTTGCGTGTGATTGAATATTCTGCACTATGGATATTTGTCTTTCTTGTTTTTTTGGTTATGTTAATTAATTGTGATGGAAATATTGTTGTCATTAATGTCAAAGACAGGGGGAGACTACAGATGTCAGAGATAAAGATTGCAAAATAGAGATGGCTGGAAAAAAAAAATTTGGATTTTTTATGCCCTGTTTGGATACCCTATCTTTGACGGCCTTTTTACTCTAAAGACCTAGCTCAAATGGGAGAATACGATATTGAAAAGTTTATTCTGCGACCTTTCCAACGGTGTATATGGCACTCCCTCTAACTCCATAGGAATGAGGAGATATAAAAGATTATGTCACGTCTACCCAGCCCGAAAGTACAGGTCGGCCCAACCAATTTTACAAGTCGAGCCCATAAGTGAATGCGGAAATACTATAAATATTGGATAGATGTTTTAATTTGAAGAGCATCCAAGCAAGAAGAGCAAGTACAAGTGCGCAGAAGAGATCTGAGGTGCGCAAATATAAATTATAATACTCTAAATTTGCACCTTTTGCCTTGTTTCACCTTAGAGCTCATCATCATCTTCTAGATAAGCGTTGCCACTCCTAGGTTGAGTTGTAATATTAGGGGGGCTTTGAGAGGGGTAGCATGTCCATATCCCAATCTGTACATAACATTCTCCATCCTTCCTAATTTCCATTGCCCCACTCATGGGTTGGTTCTCATGTGTCACACAAAAAGGTTCTTGCTTCATAGTGCCATGAAAAGAGCCTCACTCCATCAGAGCTTTATGCTCGAGGTGAAAAGCATATAAAAGAAAAAGAGAAAGAAAAGAAAAGTATAAAAAACAAAGAAATAAAGCATGAATAATGGCCCCTTGTTATGAGACCATGACCCCAAGTCCTATGCAATAAAATGCACATCTAAAAAGGACTAAATGATGTAAAACAAAATTCAAAAGCTAGAAAAGGTTAAAAGAATAAAGAAATAGGAAATAAGGGGGTGGAAAGATACAATGTCGAGGAAAGGGAAACTCAATGCACAAATACTCCCTCATATTTCAAAGGCACTCATGTGGATGAATATCTTAAACAACCTCAGATGGTTGTGCACTGCAACTCATGAAATTACCCACCAAACCATACCATCTATCACTTCACATGCTCCTTGAAGGGTTTTCTTGGGAAATATTTTTCTTCTTAGATGTTGGCAGATGTAATAGGGGTTAATGATGACCCTCACATACCGAAACTTGGCAAATTGCATGAATTATATGAGTTATTGTGAAGTTTGAAGATGATACTTAATGTGATCTACCTTATGCCATTTTCATTTGACATGACTCACTTTTTATGTTGCATTGGACTTTGTTAAGTTTTGAGATATTATTAGGTTTCTTTTCAATTTACTAGATAACAATAGCATAGGTAGGATCACTGAGAGAAACACAATCACAAGATACACAACACTTATCTTGGGAAACTCTCATGGGGGAGAAAACCCAGCAAAAACTTCCTTAATATAGATAGTCAATACAATGCCAAGACAATAAACCAAAAACACTAGAGAATATCCAACACTGAGCAATGTGCCTCCCTCTTCCTTCTTCTCCCAACTGCAGCTACCAAACTTGCGCATTGGATGATCAAATGAGTGAGTGAGATAATGAGGCGCTAGCCTCCTTTATTTATACTAGCTGGCAGGTGTTGGAAAGGTGTCTCTTCACTGGGTAGGGCCGACTTGTCTTCTTAGTGATTAAAACCACTTTAATTAGCCCTGGGGGCTGACTTCTTAATTTGCATAATACAAGTAGAGTTTGACCAATCCGCAAAAGGGGATTTTGTCAATTATAATGCCCGACATGATCAATCCACAAAAGGGGACTGATATAATGAATAATGAATCAAGAATAAATAGATTACTCTTTGCAGTTACAATATTTCAACACTCCCCCTTCGCAAGAAGGATATTCTACAACATCATCAGGAGAGAGAGAGGGCAGCAACATCAACAGCATCTGGAACACCGACTGGCATATCTATAAATCATCGAAAGTTTTTCTCATCATCAATATCATCATCCACAGCAAGAAGTTGGAATGGCATCATCATCATCTGCACCAACATGGATTACTATAACACTAATACATCATCATCATCAATAAGAGCACGAGGCTGATACAACAGCATCACAGCACGAAGACTGGAGCATCATCAACATCAGCACTAAGCTGGAAATCTTCAGCACGAAACTGGCAACTCATCAACATCAGCACTAAGCAGGAAATCTTGAGCACGAAGCTGGAAATCTTTAGCACGAGGATGGCATCTCAACAACATCAGCACAAAGCTAGAAATCTTCAGCACGAGGTTGGCATCTCAACAACATCAACACGAAGAGGAAAATCTCCAGCACTAAGCTAGCATCACAACAACATCAACACGAGGCTAGAAATCTTCAGCACTAGGCTAGCATCACAACAACATCAACACGAGGCTAGAAATCTTCAGCACTAGGCTAGCATCACAACAACATCAGCAGGAAGCTAGAAATCTTAAGCACTATGCTAGCATAACCACTACTTCCCCTTTCAAGGGAGGTCCTTTCCGACTACACCAAGCTTGTCTCGAAAGTGCTTAAACTTTACATGACACAAAGGCTTGCTCAACACATCAGCAACCTATTCATTCGCGCCAACACAATGGAGCTTTATGGCTCCTCTCTGCACCATATCACGAATGAAGTGATATCGGATCTCTATGTGCTTCGACTCATCATGGAACACATCATCTTTATACAACTATGGTTATCACATAGGATCACGGTGGCTTCCATCTCCAAATCAAATAAATTTGTCAACAACATCCGAAACCATATGGCTTCACCACTGGCGGAACATGTTGTAATATATTAGGCTTATGTCGTGCTGAGAGAAATACTCGATTGCTTCCTACTCTGCCATGTGATCATGGTTAACCCCACACTCAAACAACATCCTAAGGTGCTCTTTCTATCAGAGACACTTCCAACCCAATCTAAATTGGTATAACCACTCAGTCTGAAGTCATGATCTCTAGTATAACAAAGACCAAAATTCAATGTACCCTTAAGGTATCTCATCACATATTTTGCATCATCAAGGTGAACACGTCTGGGTTCTACCAAATACTCCCTCAAGGCAAAACATATATTTGGCCTGGTATTTGTCAGATACATCACCGAACCAATAATTTGCTGAACAAAGTAGCATCAACCATTTCTGACGAGGTATCTACCAAGAACATCAACTTCGTTTCCAAGGGTGTGTACATAGATTTACATTCCAACACGTCAAACTACTTCATTATTTCAACTGCATACTTCCCTTGGTTAAGGAAGATCTTCTCTGGGCTCTGCCAAATTTCAAGACCTAAGAGATAATGCATTAGGTCTTTCATCAAACTCTGTAGCGAGCTTCTTCTGCTATCTGTGATGAGCTTTTCTTCATCTTGTCAAGAATACATTATCTACATATAGTAGCAACATTACTGGCACATCATTCACAACCTTGAGTTAAAGGATAGAATCAATTTTACTCTTGGTAAAGTCCAAGCTCGTTAGGAAACTATCAATTCTGCCATATCAAGCTCTAGAAGCTTGCTTCAACCTGTAGAGAGCCTTCTTCAACCTGCAAACCTAAGTCTTTCTGTTTTCAACTCCAAATCAAATTTTCACATCACTTTCTACCAACTTGGAACAGTTGCTCAGCTGCAACTCAATCTGCATAATCATGTGCTAGTTCTATGTGCTTTTTGCAAAGCATTATCTGTCTTATTGTTTGAGAGTATGTCCTCTCCTCTTTCTACAACTATTCCTTCTAGAACTGGGACTCTACACCTGCAGTTTCTCTGAAGCTGAGAGTGGTTGCTCCATTCTCACTGTGTCTACTAAAATTTGTGAGTAACTCTTCTATTCTGTCACAACAACAGCTTCATCTGAAACTGAGAGTGGCTCAATAATTGATACTGAAGATAGCTCTTCTTCTTTAATGGAGGTAACTCTATCTTTTATAGAAGTCATATTTCCATGACCCAACTAATGTACTGCACCAACTACCACTCAATTTTAAATATGGGGATTGCTCCCCCTACATCTCATACTATATATGAATCGTTGTTGTTATGGCTATCTTCATGAATACTGGAACTATTTCTTCAATTACTAGAGTAAGTGCCTCGTCATAGTCTTCTCCCTCTTGTTGGGAGAATCCTCTAGACACACATCAGGCTTTGTACATCTGCAACATGCTTGATCTGTTAGATCAATCTTGGAAGTCAATACTGACTTCTCTTCTAATCTCGCAGAAAAATACAGATCCTAGTCTTTCTGACTAGCTTCCTTATCTATCACTGAAACAAGGGAATCTTTCCAGGAGATTTCATATCTCCTAGACGTTTCTGAAGCTACGATCTAGTCTTCTCGTGGCATCTGTCTCCCAGTCCTGGAAGTTGTCTCTTCATCTGATCCTTTTTGAGATCAGGCTTACTCTCGATTTCTTCTGAGTCTACAAGGACTTCATCATCTGTTATGGGGTATACTTGGTGTTAAATACCAAGTCTAAATATGAAAAGTTGAGTCAGACTTCAAGTAAATTCTGCTTCCTGTCAAGGTGGCTTCATTATCCTTTGAACAAGTCTACTTTGAGTTCTTGTTCTAATGTCTGGTCATCTTTGGAGCCTTCTGCTCCTTACAATCAATCTCCATATGAGATACTCTGGATCTCAAAAGATAGCTACTTCTTCATCTCCTTTGGTACATGAATGTATATGATCACGTACATAGTCTGCTTCATGTCTCATCTAATTTGTTGCGTTCTGCAACCTTCACTATAGCTTCCTTAGGGTTATCACCGGTGACCTGAAACAAGGTCAACAAAACAAGAAGGAAGAATAATAGTCTTTTGATAAAAGTAATAAAACAATACCATGAATAATCATCACATAGCTCCTTTAGGGCTATCACTTGTGACCTGCCTGAAACAAAGATCAAAAGTAAGAGATACAATACAAAAAGAGATCAACGATCTTCTAGTATTGTGATCAAACATTCCTCCATGGTAACCTGGAACCAACACAAGAAGTTTCTCCTAGACGAGATGTTAGTTGTATCTGGTAAATGATTACATTAAGCATTTATCTCAATATGCTCACATGCTACCAAGTATAATACTTTTCAAAGACTGTTACCTCAACTATAGTGTTTACTTGTAATGGGGTAGTTATCAACTTGTCACGTGCAATTTTGAATCTTATCAACCTAATTAATCAAACTTGGAACTTGGAGTCTTGTTCTCAAGAATGAGTGTGTTGCTTTTCTTCTAGGTCTCCTTCACTCAATATGACAAGTGCTTTCTTCAACATGTCTTTTGTACTAAGACAATATGTTATCTTGACAGAAAGCTGGGTTAGAGGATAAACTCTATGATCTCAACTTTAATCAATCTAATACTTTGACTTTAATTTTGACCAAAGGTTAGTATGATGTTCATAGCTTCAACATGCAACCTAGCTCAAAATAATGCCATAACAATTAGGTGCATATCAGAATATCACCCTGGGTTGCATTATTCCTCTGAATGTGTTGGATCTTGAGATCCTTTTGGATCTATGATAGGAGATCCTTTCTCCTGCAAGTACCCCTTAGAATAATATAGTTGAACCATATCTAAGTACATACCCTTAGAATAATATAGTTGAACCATATCTAAGTACATACCTATGATAGTATCGGCGGGTGGTGGTACCATCTAGTAGCAGCGGTGATAGGCAACAAACCTTCAAAACTTCAGAGGTGTTTCAACTTTAAGATTGGCCAACACTTTACAAAATCTTTTACTACAACTGTAACTGCAACTTATACTGCAACTGGTACTTTAGCTGTAACTTAGGGTTTTATGAGAAACCCCTAATTTTTCAATCTTCAAATTTTGAAATTTTAATTCAGCAGCTAGATGCGTTGGGTTGAGGCGAGTAAGCTGGTGCAGTCAAATTTCCGAAAATCCAAATTTTACCCCTTCAAACTGAGCTTGCGAAAATCTGGACTGGTACTTCTGGTACTGGTTTTGGTTTCCTGGTTTCCTAGTTTTTTGGTACTTATGCTTTTCTAGTACCAGTCAAAAACTAGGGTTTGACTTTACGAAGGCTCTGTCCACTGAAAAGGTGCGCTGAGGCTGCCAAAGAGTTCGCTAGGATAGGGCACTCTTCCTTGATGAGTTTAGGGCTAAAATTCGTCTGCAATAGAAAACCCTAATTTTCTTGTATGGCAACAGTGATATTTTTGCTTATCTAGTGAAAGATGCTCTCTTCAGCGTAGCTCTGAAACCAAGTTAAGTTTTGAGCTATTATTATGCTTCTTTTCAATTTACTAGAAAGCAATAGCATAGGTAGGATCACTGAGAGAAACACAATCACAAGACACACATCATTTATCCTGGGAACCCCTCATGGGGGAGAAAACCTAGCAAAAACTTCCTTAATGTAGATAGCCAATCCAATGCCAAGACAATAAACCAAAAACACTAGAGAATATCCAACACTAAGCAATGTGCCTCTCTCTTCCTTCTTCTCCCAACTTCAGCTACCAAACTTGCGCACTGGATGATCGAATGAGTGAGTGAGATAATGAGGCGCTAGCCTCCTTTATTTATACTAGTTGGCAGGTGTTGGAAAGGTGTCTCTTCACTAAGCAGGTCCGACTTCACTTCTTAGTGGTTAAAACCACTTTAATTATGCATGGGGGGCGACTTTTTAATTTGCATAATACAATTAGGGTTTGACCAATCCACAAAAGGGGAATTGGTCATTTACAATGCCCGACATGATCAATCCACAAAAGAGGATTGATATAATGAATAA
>JASDQU010336150.1:0-12608 GCA_032191745.1 Picea mariana | reverse complement strand
AAGGAATTATAGTAGGGCAAGAGGTTAGAATCACCATCAAAGAGGACAGTGGGTTGATGTCAACAACAAAGGAATCCCCACTCCAATGGTTACTTGAAATATTCTACAAGAAAATTCTCATCTTGTAAATGTATTGAAGATTGGTTCATGGAGGTCAATGACATTCCCTCATTTTTGTACCATCCTAATATTAAGGAAGTCCCTCACCCTCAGAATCATAGGCTATTGGTGGTTTTCACCTACATCCATATAAGTGTAGGATTCATCAAATGTTTTGGGTGTAAGAAGTTTCTATGATTGCACACCAAGGAGGTCATTCAAGAAATCTTGTTGTAGAGTCATATCATTGATAAGCATGTGAAAACATCAAAGGGTTGTTTCCATGTTGGGAAGTGATTTATCTTAGTAGAATAATATATAACATTATTCCTCTCATGTATTTTCTACATGATGGCATATGCTCATTGAGATCTCATTGAACAAGCAAAGTCCATAATTCAACTTGGTTTTCATTACTTGTCAAGATAGACTATCTCCAAGTCTGAGAATGTAAGATACTTGCATGTTGAAGATGGGAACTTAAACAAATTTTAGTTCCAAACTATGTCTCTTAAAGAAAATAATAAAATAAGAGGTGAATTTTATAAGAGAAAGAAACTACTTTTTTTTTGTAGTATTCTCGACTTGTCTCCTTATAGTCTTACTCAAATTTCAAGTGTAGGCACCCGCTGGACACAAAATTAAATTATGCATCCAATAAATTCCCACTCTACATACTTTTGATAGAACAATAACAATATAAATTAGAAATACATGAAAAAAATATATTTCTTTCCACATCCAACGAGCGCCTACACTTGAAATTTGAGTAAACCTATTAGGAGTTAAGTCAAAAATACAATTGAAAAAGTAGTTTTCTTTATTTACTTCCAAAACTAGTTACCCTTATGGTTGATATCATCATCTTGAATTTTGTTGGTTTTTTTTTTTAAGTCCATGATGATACAACAATTTTTTAGGCCCATTTTTTACCTCAAAATTTCTCTAGAAGAGTCTGGATTTGAGCATTCATTAGAGTTGAGAGTCAGTGCATGGACTTCTATATTACAAAAACAAGTGAGCTATAAACTAGAGCTAAATCCATTTATCCAAAACTAGACCTAATAGGAAAAGATGCAAGCCAGAGTCAAAGATATAGCGAAGAGCCAAAGTTGAGAGCCATGTCCTAGAAAAGCATACAAGAGGCACATTGATCTAGTAGTTGGTTTCTTCTAAGCTTTTGGAGACAAAAAATGCTCTAAATGGGGAGGTGATCTGAAATGGTTCAAAATACAATCTAATGGCTGTAATACTCAGTACTGACAAGTGCAATTCGACAATTAATGAAGGTTAGATAAAAACATTAAAAAATAATGCACATTATAATAAAAAATTAAATCAAATAAAAGAGAGAAAAATAAAAAAATTAAATGAGGAAGAAAATTAGAAATAGGAGACAAAAATGAGGAATGAGAAATGAAAGGTCAGTCTCTTGGCTTTCCTATTACATCCCTAGCTTTCATATATCATTAAAAGCTAGTTTTCCCATTTGAGTTCTAAGGTAAAATATTTTTGTTTATGGTGTGTTTGATTTTACTATTGTGTAAATTATGTGTGTGCAATATGATGCTCTTATTTATGTTTGATGTGGTTTTCATAGTGTGTTAATGGCGGGAGTGAGGAATTGCATATTGTGTTTCTATTAGTGTTATTCACAAATCAATTTTCCATTAGCAATTGGTGAATGTCATCAACTCTAAGATCCTCTCTTTCCATGTCTTTCTAAGTTGAAATCCATGGTTGTTATCAATTGACTRTGTTTGGAAAGATTATACTTATGAAATCATTTTTCCTTTGTTTTCTATGAATAAAAACAACTTTGAGTTATCTACCATTCATTTTACTCTAAGAATTGAGATCAAGGATTGTCAAGAGATGGTTGTTGCAATTTAGTTATGCCAATAATTTTGGAATTGGGGTTCCATAATTTTGAGTCTTTTATAATAAACATTACGTGGGTGGATAGGATTTAATGAGGGAATAATATTATTTGTCATTGTCTAGAAAGGATGGATTAGATTAAAACCTAAACCTAATGTTGGTTGTTTTTTTCTTTATCATTTTTGTTGGAATACCAGGTACATAGAATAATGGTGTCTAGGTGTTCACTTCCACTTGCTAAGTTTGGATGGTGCGGGCTGGAGTGGTATTTCCATTTATCTCCACTGCGTGGGCTAGCCATTTATCTCCACTCACAAGCTTGGTTGTTTCACTTTACATGTGTTTAAAATCACTGCATAACCCCTAGATTGCTAGAACGCTGCATATCCAACCCCTTATATCCCTGGATCATTGTTGATTCCCCGGATTCGTTGATTATTCCCTTCTAGAATGCTCAGATGTCGAGCATACATTTCATTTCCACCGAGCATCCACCGAAGCACATCAGGCTTCACACCGTAGAAGATTGGAATAATAGTTTTCCTCGACTCCAACATCAACAGAAGTTCATTTAGACACCAACTTGACTGTGCATAATTAGTGGAGAAAATTGTTATATGGACAGAGGCGGATCCAATAACACCCTTTAAATGAGAAGGTATGTGGTCTCCCTCCTACAATGCCTTATACTCGTAGTCCATGGACAATAAGGCGGTTGTAGAGATGGGTTGCTAAAGTTTCCTTGACATTGGTACCACGATGATTTAAAAAAACATGGTAGTAGTTGTTGCTGATGGTTGCCTCTAATGTTGAGTTGTAACTGAAGTCTTAAGTCTAGTTCTATTTTAGAACTAAAGTGTAATGTTGAGTTGCAACTGAATTCTTAAGTCTAGTTCTATTTTAGAACTAAAGTGTAATGTTGAGTTGCAACTAAAGTCTTAAGTCTAGTTCTATTTTTGAACTAAAGTGTAATGCCGAGTTGTAACCAGTCTCAAGTCTAGTTCTAAGTTTGAACTAAAGCATACCAGTCTCAAGTCTAGTTCTATTTTCGAACTAAAGTGTAACGCTGAGTTGTAACCAGTCTCAAGTCTAGTTCTAAGTTTGAACTAAAGTATGAAGCTGAGTTATTATTAACTCATGCAAACATGTTACTATTTCGAGTCTCTCCTCTTCTCCTCTTCAACCTATATAAGCAGAGGTCGACCCCTCTCTTCAATACAATTTTGATATGCAGGTTAAGGGAGAATAAATAGACGAGCATATCTATGATAAAGAGGCAACATACCAAAGAAACATATTAGTGTTGTATATCAACAATAGAGGCTGCATATCAGAGGCATATATCATCATCATATCAGTGTTGTATATCAACAATAGAGACAACATATCAGAGGTGTATTTCAACAAGGTCTCTTAGGTCTTTGTTAGGTCAGAGTCATATTGGCAAGCTCTTTAAGAGCAGAACATTCATGGTGGATATTTGTAAGTGATCTTACATTATTAATAAAATAAAGGAATATCGTTTGTTGGGGTTTTTCTCCCTATACAAGGTTTCCCCGGGGTATATGTGTTGTTGATGTGCATGCTTACTTATCTACATAGTTATTTCTATTCGGTTATGATTTGGTATTGTTGAAGTGTATTAAGATGGAATCAAAGTGTTGAAGAAAATAAAATAATTAATCTGCATAAGAAATCAAGCTCATAATTTAACAAGGAAGACTTCTCAATGTTTTTTCTATGATTCTTTGATCCTCAAGAGTGTCTCCATTAGTTCTAATTTGATTAACCAAGATCATAGTATGAGTAAATAAATCATTCACTAACTCAGACTCCTTCATTTGAAAAATTTCAATATCTCTTCTTAACAATTGTAACTTGACAAACTTTACCTTGTTGAATGCATTTTGCAAGTCTCCCATGCTTGCTTGGATTTTGTAGCTGCTGCTATCCTTGGAAAAATGGAGTCTCCCATAGTTGTCTGTATAAAGTAAAGAGCCTTGGCATCCTTCTTCTTGTTCTTCTTCAGTGTGTTCCTCTCATCTTGAGTGAGTGCATTGAATGATGCTTGGTCTGTAGGCTCAGGGAAGCCATTTTCAATTAGTTCCCACAACTCTTGAGAGAAGAAAATGGTCTTCATATTGCTGCACCAAACATCATAATTTTTCCCATCAAATTGTGTACTTGCTGCCACAAGCTGTTGCTGCTAGCCATTTTAAAGAACCAAAATATAAACACAAAACACCTCCAGGCTCCTATAACCTGCTCCAATAACAATCAGTGGGAAAAATTATAGAGTTTGTGCAATAAATAGAGTAAAAACAGAGTATTCAAGTCTGTTGTATATGGAGAAAGAAAAACTGGATTTATAATTCCTTGTTTGTTGTTCAGTGTTTGCAGTTTGCAAGTAAGAATGTTTTCTTATTTGTAGTTGCATGTTCCTTGTATGTTTCTGGTTCCTTCTGTGCTTGGGCTGCAGTTTCATAATCGTTGGAGATACATATGTTGTTCACTGGCTCGGTGGTTCTTGTTGGTTCGTTCGTTCGTCGGTTGATGGTTCTATTTGTTTGGTTGGGGTTTGCTCTTTGGGGCCTTGGGGGTGCAATTCGACCTGTTCATGCTTTCTCGCTGCTTTGGTCCTTGCTATTTTCTTTTGTTTGATTCGGCCTTGCAGGATTGGGGTGCAGCGGTGGTGGTTGGAGGTTTTATTTTTTCTTTTTTTTGGATTGTTATTGTTTTTTGGGGATGCTTTACGGTGTTTATCCCTTGTACCCATGAGTCAACATGCAGTTGTGTTATTTTGCATGTCTGTCGAGGGAAATATATGTTATTCTGTGAGATTTTGATAGTGCTCTAGTCCTGCCATGAAAGAAGATAGTTGCATGCAAAATTGTTGGAGGATTACATGTGAAGTTACAATATCCATTGTTTTTTTGTTGTAATAAAGCATATGTATGCAGGCTAGATTTATAAACCATGTATGGTCAGATGTGAAGATATGACATTACATGTTATTTCTCCTCTACATAGACTGATGTGTGCACGATACAATTTGTGTTGTGCTTGAGATATGATATGTGCAGCAAAGATTCTACAAGATTATACTTTGATGTCTGGAAGCATGTCTGAGTGGTTTGCAAGGGAAAAATGAGAACTTGTATTGTGGGCACAACAGTCTGTGTAGAGGATAAAGAACATGGTTAAAGGGCATATGTGGATAAATTGCCAGGGAAAACCAGAAATCATTTAGTTGCGGCCATGCAATAATCAATTGTGTGATATTGTGTGCCTTGTAATATATTTTGGCTAGGGAAAACAAATCTACACATTTACAATGATGGATAGAGAAGCGCAAAGGTTCATGTTTTTACCTTTTTAGAGTGTTCGTTTAGTCAGTTTTGTTGTATGTACATATTGCTTGTTCTCCAGGGAATACCAGCTTGCATTGATGTTCATTGAATTTTGTGTGTTCCCATATTCAAACAAGCAGAGTAGCTAGAGAAAACGAGGGAGTCTTGACTACATTGGCTGAAGAGGATATAGAAAGGTGCGTGCTTGTATTGTTGTTTCATATTGCATTGTTTTTTATTTCATTTATGGTCTGTATATGTGTTGAACTAGTTGTGTTCCTTCTTAAATGGTAAGTTATCTTGCTTACATGCGTACCTTCCTGCATACTAAGCAGGTTCATGTCCTTTGTGTTTGGGTTGCATTGTTGCATTTAAACAAACAGAATGGATGGACTGGACGAAGGGCTCTTTGGCAGGTAAATAGACCTGTTTATCTTTCTTTTATATGTATGTCTTCATACTGGCTTGCCTTTGTGTCCATTGCATCTTCGACATTGTTGCCTTGGAAAAAACAGATTGCTTGGACAGGGAGATGAATTTTTCTATGTAACGACAGAGGGTTTTGTGGTGCAATCTTCTAAAAGGTATGCCAAGTGTGCTAGTGAATTAAATATACAAACCGGGTGGGGGCATATAATATTAGTTGAAAACGATGACTTTGCAGTAATGGGCCTTTCTGCGCTCCCTATTTCTACTTTTCCCATTTTTTATTATCCCTTTTGTTTTGTAATTCATCTGCCCAGTGTGCTTTCCAAAAATTCCTTCATGCACCAGTTGGTGGACTTAAATATTCACATATGCGGTGGTGCTTCTACCTTCTTCCATAGTTTCCCACTTTCTCTATTGCGGGTGCCAGGCTAGTTGGTCAAATATTTCTCCCCTACCCTTCGGAGGTTTGCGATATAGATATTGGCCATGCTGCCTCGTGCTCACGCCCTGTTTACTGTTAAACATTTTTGCGGTTAAAAATTTTAGATGCATAGAGTTTTATGGGTATTTGGTACTTGCGATGGACAATATACAATGCATATGCTTGTTTAGCCTTGATGTTCATCTGCACATGCTTGCATCATAAAAAGTTGGACTAGTGACACAAGCATGAGTAGTCAGTCATCCCATACATTAGCAGACCGACAAGGCCAAAGGTAAAGATGCATATGCTCTGCTCTTGCTATGTTTACTAAACAAATTTCCTGGCCTATATATTCATCTATGGCATGGTTTAGACAAATATATTCATCTATATGTTGATGTCATCTACAATACATGGTTTGCAGCTCGTAAGAAGTATCAACAAGTACAAGTGAGACGCTGAATGTGTTTCATGTTCCATAGACTAAGAGGTGTGCTTGCAAAACTGTGGCTCCATAGTTCATCAAAACTATGCGTGTACTTGTATCACACTACCATTCATCAGGTATAGAGTTGTGACATCCAAAGTACTGTCAATAGAGGGCTTGAACAACTGCCAAACTAGACAAGTATTCGTCGGGGACATAATGGTTTTCTATAGCACCTACTTGGACAAGGCAAACAAAAGTAGATCCATGATGCATGCTGACGTGACAGACAAGGACACCATGATGATAGTTACACTGATTGTTTCTCCACAGCTTGTCCAAAAACATGCAGAAAAGATATTGTCGTGTAATGGAATATCCATTACAAATTTTAATATATTGCCCAAAACAGTATATGACCGTGGTGATTGCGATCGAATAATTTCGCTCAATGAAACAAGCATTGTGGAAAAAATTATTGTTGTTTGTTTAGAATATCATTTCGTCCCGGACTCGACCATTAGCCAGCTTGCACAGAGCACTGATATTTACCCAATCGTAACAATTAGGGCTATTGTCACAGTGGCGAGAAAGTTTGGTTCTCAACACATTCTCCATATAAAGGATGGAGAGTCAGACAATGACAAGGCAATGGTGCCTCTTTTCAGATTTAGTTTTGTCCTTTAGTTTCGCATGTGCATGTATGTCAGATAAGTTACACAAATATTGCATTGTTCCATGTTGCATCTACAATTGTTCGATACGTATTCATATTTGTTTTCTTCAATGGAACAACAATTGCATAGAGGGCAGATTCCACTTATGTTGTTCAAAAATATAACAAAGAAGAGGGATGCTGGAGAAATGATCTTTCGGACAACACATGCAATGTTTGTAATAGAGTTGTGAGCAGATATAGTAGAGGATTTGAACAAATTTTCTCTCTCTACAACTATTTTGCGTATACATCCACAAAATCATTCTCACTTTGCTTATAAAAATAGCCTTCAACAAATTTTTGCACCTTCTTATTTTTATTTTATTTTTTTAAAGGGGGAGGGGGTGCAGTTGTGTATTATATTGTTCAATGTATTAATCCCTTTGATCTCGTTCCTAGGTTGAAGGTCCTTTAGTTGCAGCCAATGTGTACTCGACCCCCTTTGAGCTTGTATGTGAACAATGAAACTCCACTGCTTCTGCCTCCACTTTGATAACTGACGATACAATTGATTGTCTGCAATGCGGTGAAAAATGTCCATATATATATGGACATTTCTTGAATGATGTTATCTGAACCGTGGTAAAAACAATCGTGCATTGTACAGTTAGGTAGCGTCTGTTACAAAAAGTGCTTCCTAAGTTGGCATAGTTGTCGTATGAAACGTATCTACAAAAAAAGGCAAGCAATGTCTACATGTTGTTGCAACCTCGGATACACAACAAATTCACCTTGAATGAAGACAATGCAATTTTTCATATCGGTTGAAGAAAAGGAAAAAAAAAATATCAAACATTGACAGAAAACGAAAATACGTCATGTGTATCTGTAACATTTGTTGAACATCCAGATGAATGTTCGTTGGACTTGGCCCATATCTCTATAATCCACATATATTGCATGGCCCTGGGAACATATACCAGAAGCAAGAGAAAATGAATGGGGCTACGTCTTTTATTTGTACATCAAATTGTTTGGTGCAAAGGTTGATGGGTTCTACTCTATGGAACCTTATGGGAACTTGCTTGTGTCCTGTTTAAAGTATGGTTGGTTCTTGGTTGTCTTCTTTGTCTGTTAATTTGTATACCCTGGAACTCGAACTGTTCTTTGGAGCACACAAAACAATATAATTGAATTATTTAGCCAATTGGCCTACAGATCTGCCTGATAATTTTTATGGTGTTGTGACACAAATGTACTATGTACAATGAATATATAGTGTGCAAAGTGAAACTGTCCTATCATAGCAACAAGAGGCTCTTAAAATTCAAATTGGTCGTTGTTTTGGAATTTTTTGCTTATTCGATGAACTTGGAAAAATTAATATCATGGAATAATTTGAAATGAACGAATATATATTGTGTGTAGTGAAATTGTGATATCATATGGACGAGGGCCTTAAAATTCAATTTGGTCCATTTTATGCTTGCAGTGATAGAATTTAAAAAAAAACTTTCTTTTGTTTGCTTCATTTTTGTACAAATAAGCGATTGAACATCCTTTAATAATTTAATGTAATTCACTTGTACAATATCAATAGTTAATATTAATAATTTATTATTTGAAAATAATGTTTTTAGATAAATTTAGATAGGATGAGAATCCCTAAACAATTTCAATATCGAGCACATGAGGCATGGAGTCCGCAAGTCCGCCTGTCAATTTGTATATCGTGAAACTGTGGGTGATATTTGCAGAACACGGAACAAAAGAGGCTCAAATTTCAGCCCACCAGGTCGAGAACCTGTGATCCAAAAAGTTCCCAAGTATGGAATGAGGGATTCACTTATGCTCTATAAAATATCGTCCATACTTTCTAAAAGTACATGTTAACTATGTATTGGTCATTTGTCGAAAAACTTTTATATCGGCCCCCTGATCAGATTGTACAAACTTTCTCGTCTAATTAAATTCNTGCCATCCCTGAAGTCCATCTGTCAATCTGTAAATGGAAGAACTCCAACTTCTCTTTGGAGGATAGGGAACAATGAAACTGCAATGTCGAGGTAGCGAGCTCGCAGGTCTGCTTGTCGATTTCTACATCGCGGAATTGTGAATGGTGTTTGTACAACATGGAACAATAGAGGCCCAATTTTCAGCTCGCCAGCTCTAGAGCCCCTGATAAAAAAAAATGGCTAAATATGGAATTCATATGGGATCGCTACGGGACAATAAAAGTGCAATGTTCAGCCAACTAGCCCGAGTCCGCCTGCGAATTTGTATATCGAGTAAGTCTGCGTGCTATTTGTAGGGCATGGAATAATAAAACCTCAATTTTCATCCCACCAAGCCACCAACCCATGATCCAAAAATCACTCGGGTATGGAATAAGGAATCTGCATATGCTCTATAAAATCTCATGTCCATACTTTATAAAAGTACATGTTTACTATGTATTGCTCATTTGTCGGAAAACTTTTATATTAGTCGATTCACCAAAATGAACAAACTTTTTCCTTTGCTTAAATTCTACAATATCAATATGTAATATTAATAATTTACTATTGAAAATAATGTTTTTTTATAAGTTCTATAGTTGATAGGGATTTCCATCCGTAAACAATGGAAAATTTGAACCTGCCATCCCTCGAGTCCATCATCGAAGAAGCCCACAAGTCATCCTATCAATTTGTATATCACAGAAGTCTGGGTGGTATTTTTAGGACACAGAACAATAGAGACTCTATTTTCAGCCTGCTAGGCCACGAACCCACGATCCAAAAGGTGCCTAAGTGATCTAAAAATGAAGAAGACTTGTATTCTTGAAAATATTTGCAAGTTTTAATTCATGTGTTCAAATGCAAATGGATCAATTTTGCAAACACAACTTTTATAGAAATTACACATTCAAGATGCATATAAACAACAACAAATAACAGTGAACAGAAAACACATAACACAACAAATGATAAAGGAGTTCACCCCTCTCTTGGGCTACATCTCCTGGTCCACCTTCCAATGGATATTTTGTATTATTTGCTCAAAGTGCTCAAATATGTTCTTTACAATGTTCAAAATGAAAAATGGATGGCTCCAATGGCTTCAGAACATCCAAAAACCCCTAGCTGGGCTTTTTCGGCACCTCGTTTGGCCAAAAATTGAAGAAGATAGGCTTCCTGGAAGTTCCCCTTCAAACTCGTTATCTCTGGATTGCCAAAAATGCACCCTTGCCTCCTCAACCTAGCCCCCACGCGCATATATGTGTAAAAACCCAACACTGGGCACAACCACACAACCGGTGCGAACTGTTGGATGGTTACGCGCCTTAGCCCCTAACCACCAAGGCCGAGGGAACATGGGCCACCATATGACCGCGCGTATATTTAAAAAGGGACACATTTAAAAACCATATGGTAACGGATCGGAGGCATGCACCGATGATTCTATACACATACACATATGACCAGGGGTCATACGAAAAGGGATACAGTTAAACATGCCACGCCGGTGGTTACATTACAATGTATACGACTGGGGGTCGGGGTTAAGCCCCGGCCCAAACCGTGCCCATTTCAAATCTATTCAAACTTAAATAATTTTTAAAAGGTTATATGTTAAGAACCATGTGGGTGGCACAACAATTGGGTGGCCAGTCCCAAATATTTTCCCCTACTCGGAGGTCGCGGGGTCAAATTTGACCAACAACATAAATTTTAAACCAATGCCAGGGTGACATGTGGTGGCCATTGATTGGGCCACATGTCAACATTTCATTCGCCACTAATGACACGTGTCATATGCCAACTCATCCACAATTTTTCCAACCAACACCTGCCACATGTCGTACGACCCTGCCATGTGTCGTACAGCTCTGTCACATGTCGTATAGTCTGCCACGTCAGCATCCATACGGACTGTACAGTCAGCACATTTTTTTTGCCTGTTTGTCATTTTGAATAGAACGTGATATCTCTCTCATCTGACATCCATTTGAACCCAAATGAGTTGCATTGGGTTTGTGACAACGAGGCCTACTCTCCCGTTCGATTTGAAGCGATTCCGAGAACTTTGAATTTTGAGAAAAATTTGATCCCCTGGATCACTAAGTATAGAATGAGGGATCTGCATATGCTCTGTAAAATCTCATGTCCATATTTTATATAATGACTCATGTCTAGAAATTTGCCTGTCAATTTGTATATCATGGAAGTCTAGGTGCTATTTGTAGGACAAAGAACAATACATACTCAATTTTTAGCCCGTCAGGCCACGAACCCGCTATCAAAAAAGTGCCCAAGTATGGAAAGACAGATCCACATATGTTCCAGAACAATAAAAATTCAATGTTCAGCCAAAATAAGTTAGTGTTGAAAATAATGTTTTTTTATATGTTGGATAGTTGATAGGGATTGTGATCCTTAAACAATGGAAAATTTGAACTTGCCATTCCTCGAGTCCATCAGCGAAGCAGCCCACAAGTCCTGTCAATTTGTATATCGTGGAAGTATGGGTGATATTTGTAGGACACGGAACAATAGAGACTCTATTTTTAGCCCACCAGACCGTGAACGCATGATCCAAAAAGTCCCCAAGTATAGAATGAAGGATCCACATATGCTCTGTAAAATCTCATGTCCATATTTTATATAGAGACTCATGTCCACAAGTTTGCCTGTCAATTTGTATATCACGGAAGTTTAGGTGATATTTGTAGGACACAAAACAATAGATACTCAATTTTCATCCCATGAGGCTGCAAACCCGCCATACAAAAAGTCCCCAAGTATGGAATGATGGATCCACATATGTTCTAGAACAATAAAAATGTAATGTTCAGCCAAAGTAATTTAGTATTGAAAATAATGTTTTTTTATATGTTGGATAGTTGATAGGAATTGCCATCCGTAAAAAATGGAAAATTTGAACCCGCCATCCCTTGATTCCATCAGCGAAGAAGCCCGCAAGTCCTCTTGTCAATTTGTATATTGTAGAAGTTTGGGTGGTATTTGTAGGACACTGAACAATAGAGACTCTATTTTTAGGCCACTAGGCCACGAACCCATGATAAAAAAAGTGCCCAAGTATCGAATGATGGATCCACATATGCTCTGTAAAATCTCATGTCCATATTTTATATAGACTCATGTCCACAAGTCCGCCTGTCAATTTGTATATGGTGGAAGTGTAGGTGCTATTTGTGTTCGACAACACAGGTATTCCAACAGACGACGAACACCTTTAGTAACCACTCACATAACCAGATCAAATATCAACACACTGATGTTTTCATGTGGTAAAACCCCTATGGGGAAACATCCACAACCCCAGCCAACGCGGCCA
>JASDQU010336145.1:0-12632 GCA_032191745.1 Picea mariana | reverse complement strand
AAAACTAACGGGATGGAGGGACACAACCCCTGCAAGCCCAAAACAACAATGATACCCATGGTGGTACTGGAGGACCCACAAACGCAACTCTACAGGGACCAGATGAAGACGCATGCGCTCATATGCAAATTCATGGGGTTATGGCCCACAAAAAGAACCCCACGCAATTGGATTAAATATCACTGGAAACCAAATGGAGAAGTGGAGCTCCACCTCGTCTCGAAGGGTTTTTTTCACAACAATCTTTATTAACCTGGAGGACAAGGACAAAGTCTTCGAGGGAGGTCCATACTTCCACGCCTCAGCGGGACTCTACATGCAACCCTGGAAAGAAAATTTTTCCCCAGAGAAAGAAACTTTCAAAAAGGTACCAGTCTGGCTGAGATTCTATTCCCTACCCCTAGACTACTAGTTGCCCTCTACCTTTGAAGCAATAGGAAACAAACTGGGGAAATATGTGAAGACCTTAGAAGCCACCCTAAAAGGAAGATATACATCGTATGTAAGAATCTGCATAGAGATGGACGTTTCTAGAGCACTCCCAGAAGCCATAAGTCTGGAATTCATGGATGAGGAATGGATCCAAAACATAGATTACGAACAAATCCCCTTTAGATGAAGAAGATGCCATGAACATGGACACTTGATCAAAGAGTGCCCTCTAAACAAAAAGTAGGAAGCGAAAAATCCCAAAACACAGCAAGACAAGGAAGGGTTTATAACCCCGAATCCCAAGAACAGAGCAAATAAAAAGTAAAATAAAACCTCGGCAGGAAACACCCAGGAGACCCAAAATACAATGGAAGGAAGGGACCAAAAAAACAAAGGGAAAACAAAAGACAAGGACTCGGGAAAAGTTCCAGAAGTCAAAGACCAAGCAACAAAAGAGCCCACCCAACAACCAAACAATACAACAACTCAGGGGAGTTGTGCAACCCCGATGGATGGAGAAACAAAAGACGACAACACTGCCATGCAAGATGCAGAGGGGGATGCAGAAATGACCCCAAGCGAAGTAGGCACAAAAGACCCCAATCTCAGAGACTTGGTGGAAAGGGAAGGAATAGACCTTCCGCACATATTAAAACATTGGAAAAGGCAGGGAGACGACAATGTACCAACAGAGCAACTCGACCGCATCCAATACCTGTTCCTCCTACGAGAGGAAGCCAAAGCCAGAGGACAAAAACACACACACGGGGAGATAGAACACCTAGGAGTGAAAGCTGGCGAAGGGCAATCACAGCTATCACCCAAATAGACGAGGAGGAAAAAAGGCAGGAAATCAAACAATGTAGCACTACAAGAGCTGGGAGCGCTACTGATAAACTCAGGTAAGATCAAGAAACTCTTTCCCCACTCTCCCCCACATGTTTAAATGAAGGTTATAATTTGGAATATAAGAGGCTTAAACAACCCAAGAAAACAAAGAATCCTCAGGAATAAACTAAAGCAGGAGCAACCGGATCGTTGTTTTATTCGAGAGACAAAATGTACTACAGACAGAATGGAGTCAATCAGTAAACAACATTGGCGCAAGTACAAGATGGTAGCCATCGAAGACCACCAAAGGTCAGGGGACATACTCACGTTGTGGAACCCACAAATCCTAAATTTAATAGCAATCGAAGCAACCAGATACACCTTAACGGTGCACATGCAAATCATAGGTAACACTGAGGAGATTTTTTGCACAAATGTGTATGGGCCCCATGGGCCAGAGGAAAACAAAGGTATGATCCGAGACCTAGAAGATATAAAAGGCTGAGCCACCAACCTCCACTAGATCCTAGCAGGGGACTTCAACATTATCACCTCCCTTGCGGAAAAGAAGTGTGGTACGAGAAGATTAGATCTGGATGCGGAGGAGTTTTCAAATTTTATAGACAAATCGGAGATGCTAGATCTCCAAACTAAGAATGGCCAATTCACTTGGAACAATAAATGGATGAACCAGTTCCGGGTAGCTACAAGACTCTACCGATTCCTTATATCGGAGTCAATCATTATGTAGGGGCTAACCTTATATTACAACATCCTACCATGGGGTGGATCTGATCACTGGCCAGTGCAACTGGAAGCAAGCTTCCATACAACACCTAAGAACAAACCCTTCAAATTCAAGAAATTCTGAATTGATCACCCGACTTTCAAGGAAAAAATCAAACAGTGGTGGAGGGAGGAGCAACCGGAGAAAGGGACTAGGATGTTCAAACTACACAAGAAACTTAAATACAACAAAAATAAACTCAAGGAATGGAACAGGGATATCTTCGGGAATATAAACACAGAGAAAAATGACCTCGAAGAAAAAATGAAAAAGCTCCAAGAAACTTGCACGCGGGAAGGCTATACGAAGGACTGAAAAAAAGAAGAGCTCCAAATGACCCAAGAGTGGGAGGCGCGATGCCAGCAGGAGGAAACACTCTGGCGTCAGAAGTCCCACATCTGATGGTTAAAGGAAGGAGAGCGGAATACCAAGTTCTTCCATAGAACAACCATGGCCAGAAGAGCCCATAAAAAAATCCTGAAGATCAAGGACCAGGATGGAATCGAGTGCAGTTCACATCAAGGGATCGAAAGCGCTATGGTTAGACACTTCCACGGGATAGCCCAAGAACCACATCAAGACAGATCAGAGGCCATTCAAAGGATAACCTAGCATATTCCACGCTTGGTTACCGAGGAACAAAACATCTTCCTGAACAAACCTATTGCCACGAAAGAGGTTGACCAAGCTCTCCAGGAAATGCCAAGTGGGAAAGCACCAGGTCTAGACGGCTTCACTGTGGAGTTCTTCAAAGCCTGTTGGGAAATCGTCAAACATGACATCTATAAGGTAGTAGAGGACTCTAGAAGGGCTTCCACCATCCTTAAAGCACTAAACGCAACCATGATCACCCTAATCCCCAAAGAAAATGAAGCCAAAACTCCAGACCGGTATAGACCCATAACACTTTGTAATGTGATCTACAAGATCATCTCCAAAGTCATAGCAAATAGATTGAAACCCCTCCTACCCTCACTGATCTCGCAAGAACAAGTAGGCTTCATGGAAGGTAGACAAATTATGGACAACATCATTCAGGCCCATGAGATCATTCACACCTTAAAACTTCAAAAGAGGGGGGGAATGATAATACAACTGGACCTAGCAAAAGCTTATGACAAAATTAACTGGCATTATGTGATCAAGACCTTGGAAGCCTTTGGTTTTACCCAGCACTAGATCAGTTGAATTGTTAGTTTCGTATCCACAACAAGCTACTTGATACTAATCAATGGAGCCCCGACCAAACCTTTCTGGCCCACGAGAGGGATCAGACAAGGAGACTCGTTGTCTCCCTTCCTGTTCATTCTGATGATGGAAGGCCTCAACAACAACAACTGGGGAAATAATAGGGCTCAAACCTTTCAAAAACTTCCCTACTTCAACTCACCAATAGTTTGTGGATGATACACTACTCCACGACATACCCATGGTCAAGGAAGCCAAAGCCTACAAACGAATCCTAGAATATTTTGGGGAAGCCTCGGGCGCTAAGATCAACCACTCCAAGTCGATGATCTTTTTCTTTAATACCAATCTAGCTATCCAAAGGAATTTGACCAACATTCTAGGCTTTGAACAGAAAACACTTCCAACCGAGTATTTGGGGGTTCCTTTGACAGACAAAGTATATAAGTTGTCAACTTGGGAACGAGTAATAAATAGGTTACAAGAGCGGGTAAAAAACTGGACGTATAGGTCCCTTAATCTAACAGGCAGACTGATCCTAACCAAGACTGTTTTACAAGCTATCCCAACCTTTATGATGTTAGTCTTCCCCACTCCATAGAGGATCCTACAGAAAATCAAAGCCATCCAGAGGGACTTCCTGTGGCGAGGTGTGGAAACAAAGAAAAAGTGGGCCCTGGTGGCCTTAGAGAAAGTCTGCAAGCCAAAAAGCAAAGGAGGCTTGGGGCTACAAGATCCACAAACGACCAACAATGCATATGGAGAAAAATTCTGGTGGCGGTGGGTCAAAGAAATTGCAACACCTTGGGTAAACCTATGGAAGGAAAAGTACGCACCAGACACCCGCGACCAAGACATAATCCGCTTTGGAGGAACTAGGGAAGGATTAGCCATTTGGAACCTAGCCTGGCGCAACAAAGCATGGATTCAGACACACAACTTTTGGGAAATTAGGAATGGCAGAATAACTAGATTATGGGAGGACACTTGGCAACATGAACCAAATATGGAAAACCCAGACAAAGGGATACTCCAACAGGACCTCATCACACAAGGAAAAATCAACGTCTATCAATACTGGAAGCAGGGAATGGACTACAAAACATGGAGAATATGGGACAAGATTAATCTTCAGAACAATGAGATACCCGCAACAACAATAAAATAGGTGGAGGAGGAACTGAGCAAATGGAAAATAACAGTCATAGAAGGAGAGGACCAGTCGAGGTGGGGCAAAAAGGACGGAGGGGAATTCAATCTAAAAGAAGTCCAACACTATATGGCGGACCCAGACCAAGACGACCTGGCCCAACACTGGGATAAGCTCTGAAACAACCCCCAATGGCCAAAGATTAAGATCTTCCAGTGGCTAATATTACACAACCGCATCCTAACTTGGGATAACCTAAGGAAAAGAGGTTTCATTAGTCCGTCAAGATATCATCTATGTCAAACTCGGGAAGAAACAACCAACCATCTCCTCGACGACTGTGCCTACACTATAGAACTGTGGGATTGGGCAGCAAGTATCTTCTGCCCACCCGACAGGATCCGTGGTGACATTGCCGCAACAATCAAGCTCTGGAGAGAAAACTACAATGACCAAGAAGAGGTGAACCTCTGTTAAACTCTCACCCTAGGAATGATCATATGGTCGATATGGAAGGAAAGAAACCAATGCATTTTCAGAAACCAAAGCTGGCTAGAAAGGAAGATCAAGGAAACAATAACCTCCATGATACGCGAGACAATGATGAGTCGCAACTGCCAGGAGGGCAGAGTGCAACCCTCTGATCAAGACTCCTGAGTCCTAGAATTTTTCCAACTAACAGGTGGGTGCAACCCCAATCTAAATAGACAAAAACCACAACTCCAAGTATGTGAGCGCAACTAGAAATCGCCACCTTCATGCTACCTCAAGTTGAATTTCGATGGGGTGGCGAAAGGCAACCCAAGAAGAACAGGTTTGGGAGGAGTAATCAGGGATAGTAAAGGGAACATCATACGACTCTACATGGGAAGCCTGGGCAACTCGACCAATAACGCCACAGAATTCAGAGCCCTGGAGATTCTTAGCCGGGAGGGGATGACGAACACCATAGTGGAAGGAGACTCCGCGCTTGTCATCAACACAATAATAAAACTCCAAAACGGTACCATAATAGGTAAAATCCAGAGGCACTGGCAATTGGCCTACCTACTGAAAAAAATCCAGGAGCACTTGCAGACAGGGATCACTGTGGAGTTGAGCTGGGTGAGGAGGTCAACAAATGGACTGATGGACAGAATAACAAATGAGGGGGTCAAGAATGAAGGGTCATAAATGGACACAATCTGGCGCAACATCCTACAAGGTCAATTCCAGGAAGATTGCACCCAACTTGCGGTAAAAGACTGGGACAACAAGAGTAGTATAAAATATTATGGAAAGAATGGAGGCGCAATAGACACTGAAGGACACGTAGGTCCCAGATAGAATCTGATGGCCCACCAATCAAATAAGGTTACAAATACAGACACATATCACACATCAGGCGAAGGTACGACAACACGGTCCCGTCAATAAAAAGAAGTACATAAGTTACACCAGGGCCAAGTAGGAGCACACCTCACCTAAGTACCGAGATGGGACAGGGAAAGGGATGATGTACAACGAGCAGGGAAAAGCATTGGCACAGGGATAACGACAAGGTCATCAAGTGCACACGCTCTGGAACAAAGGATATTGATGGGCAGGGCCACCTTGAGGAGAAGGCCATGATTGCAAGGATGAGACTGCAGCCGGGTTGGCTCCATAAAGACAGGGACACCAGAACTTACCACAAAATGAGGCATCGCAATTACAGGGCCCACCTAACTTACCAGAAGGAGGTGAAGCGGAACAAGGAAAGAACCCAACGTAAGAACCACCACCTACAACTGAATATGGTACGCATGAAGAAAACCAACAGCAAGAGAGGCCCCCAGGGGAAGGAACCTCCACAGAATGCTCGATGGATGACAAGAATCGAACAGGCGGCTAGGGAAGCAAAGAGCACCTTCTTCATGAAGGTAGACACTAAGGGGAAGACGATCATTAAAATATGGGAGGGTGAAATCAACAACGCTCGCAGGGGCAAAGCCTGGTCAACACTAACCTAGGAAGCAGGGGGGATACGGGACCCCAGAGCCACACAACTGAGGATAACCCTCTACCACATAATGGTGGAGGAAGCTTGGAGAACCAAAATGTTGATAGGTAAGATGTGTGCCGAATGGGGGGAGACCAACAGGACGAAAACCAAAGAGCAGACGAAAGAGCGCACAAGAATTCTCAATTGCTTCAGTAACCTGGAGGCGGGGGTAAAAAGGCTGGTGGATGACCATAAAAGACAATAGGAGAAACTTGAGCGGATGGCAAGGCAATTTAATCTCTATCTAAGCTACGTCCACCATATAGATATCACTCCAGCCGACAGAAATGGAACCCCGACATGCATCAGAAAGCTACGTTTGGTGGAACAGGGGGAGGAGGACATGACACAACAGGAAGGGGATGAAGAACACCCAATCAACCTAGACTAGTGCATGATCCACCCATATCATATCTCTCAGAGTAGGAGCTAACCCCACTATGTTTAGACTTTTTGATTTCTTTTGATGAAGTTTTTAGACTGGATTATAGTAGATTGGGTTGGTTTCCCATGGTGGCGACCCATGCACATTTTGTTTATCTTCAAATACTGCATTCCAGGGACCTCGGATCTGGTTTCCGTTTAGGCCGATCCTGGGAGTCCATGCATCAGTTTTGTACTGTAACCTTATAAAGCAATATAGATTCACACACTCATTTACAAAAAAACAAAAAACAAAGAGACACAATGAACAATAACAAAGATATCGTAAAACTTAACTTCTATTAAATAAGAAATATGTTGAAACTGTAAAATGCAGACTAAAACAAGCTTTCTAGAATGGTGTCAACTTATCTCTGAGAAAAGATGTGATGGCTAGGCTGATTCACAAGAGGATGAGGACAATGAGGCTCGAAAGGCCTTTTTACATCAAACATGAATGCCAAAACCATAGACATCCAAAAACCTAACCCTAGGAGATGAAGCACCAAAATTCATGTGGGCCCCATTGGGGTAAGTTGGTATATCAACTTCCTGGGGTTGTAACTTTTGCATACGATCTTCATTTTAGGCGCATGGTAGCCCATTGGAAAGGTTTATCCGAGGAATACACATTATGCCATCACACTTTGACATTGTTTATAGTGTGACTGTGGGAGGCCCAAAAAACGTTGTTTAGGGCCTCAAAACAACCCCAAAAGTTTTGGACCCGAAAAGCTAGAAAAAAACTACCAAGATGAAAACTGAAATTGCCAAGATGAAATCTATATATGAGCCAGTTGGAATAGGTGGGTGGCCACCGATATCCACCTAGATCACTCATCTTCTTCAACTTAATCTTCCTAGCTCGCCTTAGTCTGTAGGCTAAGAGGCTCTACAACTTGATCCATATCTGAGGGAAAAACAAGTTCCTCTTCCACCGAACCTTGTTGTGTCGATCCTTTTTGAGATGGAGGGTCTTATTTTGATGGAGTATCCCTAATTTTCTCTGAATCCACTTATGTGTCCCTAATTTCCTCTAGATCCACTTTTGACTCTTTCACGAGAGGGTTTAATTTAGGTGGGTCTTCCTTACTAATCAATTGATGTTCTTCCTTGGCTCCAACCCACCAAATTAATTTTCCATAGTGCTTCTTAAATTACTTTACTTTATAATTAATTTTTTATAAAATTTAAAATTTACTTTAATTTTATATTAATTTACTTTAATAATTTTTTTCTTAATTTATTTTTGTAAAAATAAAATTTTGTTATATATATATATATTTCAACACTCTTGATATGTGAAATTTGAAATCTTTTGTTTTTTATTGGATATTAACTATCTTCGAATATATATATATATATATATATATATATATATGAATGAGAAGGTTTGTTTTTTAATATGGATATTAATTATCTTTCAAAATTATTTAAAAGATATATATGGAATTATGGAGAAGGTTTGTAGTTAATATCTTAAAATACTTAGATATCATTAAGATAATCGATTTCTTTTCAAGTTTATAATTATTATTGTACTTCTTTTTAAATTGAGAATGATTTTGTTATTAAAGGTTAATTTTTTTTAAGTTTTTATGTTTATCTTAGGTATTTTAGAGTTTCGTCTTACTAATTGATGATGGAAGTTTATTGTCACATACCTCGTTATCAATGCATATGTAAGTTATGTAATAAGGAGTGTGAATTAGAAGAAGCTTTATTTTTTTATTATTCCGAGTTTTATGAGAGATATACATGGTAGATATTGATGTTGATTTAGAGATCCTTGCACTTTGAGATCCTAGATTTAATATGAAGATCAAATGTGTGTTGTTGTTTCATTAGAAAGATTAATTAGTTCCGAAGGAAATTGTTCTATATCCTTAGATCAAGCTCCATATGGGACATCTACTCTTACTACCAAATTATCTGAAAATATATCTGACATGCATGTTCAGGTCATCAGATGTGTAAACAGTGAAGTCAACTGTTGACTTTGCCACATACCTTTCCAGTGACCCGAACACATGTGACATATCTATTTTGAGATGAATAAACAATAAAGTCAATTATTGACTTTGACACTTACCTGTTTGATAACCCAAATGTACATGCCATATTAAAAACACCGCAAAATTATTTAGAGAAATAGAAAGAAACACATAAATTTGATCAACATTTAAATGAGCACTTGATGCCAAGTCTCTTTTACAATTTATAGCTAAAAATTCACTTAAAATATAAATTCATTGCAATGTATTACTCATTTTTTCTTCAAATCACTTTTTCTTGTTTTTAAAGAGAAAAAATTCTCTCCACTTTTCTGATAAACCTTCGAGTAATCTCAACCTTATATCTTTATTATTTTTGACTCCTCAAACTTAATATGGATATATTTATTTCTTTCTTATTCAAAATTATTTTAAAAGCAATATTTTTTATTTTATATACTTTTATATTAATTTCATTAAACAAGTTTAATTATTCTAAACATTAATATTATATTAATTTATCATTATCAATCACTTTTCACAATATGTTCTTAGTTCAATGGATTGTTTTGAATTCAAATATATTAACTATAATCGATAAAGGTGTGATTAAATTCAATTGCATTTAAGGAGAAGGAAATTGAATTTTCTTGAGAATTAATTGTCTAAATCTTGAAGACTCTTCCATTTATAATTAAAAAGTGTGATACAAGGTTTAATCAAAATTAATTATAAGAATTATTACTAACAACAAACTCATACCCTCCTCTTATTGTAACATTGATAAATTATGTAACATGAAAGTTTTACAACGATGTCTCTTACATAAAATGTGTAATAAGTACACATAAATAAACATTAGTTGTATTTATTATATTAAAATGAACATAAGGAGATGATTGCTGGCCCACCTTGTACGTATCTTGTTTACAATGTAGGTGATGTTTTTCTAGGTTATACGTCACTCTTATAAACCTTTATGAGTCCCCTTCCTTAACTATAAAGTATAAAGTGGCTAAGGGATTATATATATATATATATATATATATATATATATATATATATAATTTGATGGGCAAAGTATATTTGAGAGGGTATGAGGGTATGGTGATAATTTTTAATTTGTTTATTTTATAAGAAAAATAATTAAGTTATGGTAGATGAGATAAGAAGTCATTATGTAAATGACTTAAGTTTAAATCTTGTCTTGATTGATATAAAGTTTTGAATTATAAGTGAGAAAATTTTACAAGATTAATATAAAGTATTAATTTTTAAAAACTATTAATTTTATTTTTTGATAATATGGTTTTCTTATTACAATGTTTCGATTATAAAGATTCGAAAGATCTTTATAATTGTAACATATTAGAACAATGACATACAAGAAAGAGGAAAAGGATACAAAGATGACAATTGATATTTTTACTAGTCTATGAGAGGTTCAATATACAAGTCGGTTGGTGATTCTCATATGAGACAAGAGGGTCATTTTTATGCAAAAGTTGGGTCATTTCAAGTCGTTATATAATATCTAACTAATAAAAACAATTTTTAAAAATTATTAATTTTATTTTTTGATAATATGGTTTTCTTATTACAATGTTTCGATTATAAAGATTTGAAAGATCTTTATAATTGTAACATATTAGAACAATGACACACAAGAAAGAGGAAAAAGATACAAAAATGAAAATTGATTTTTTCACTAGTCTATGAGAGGTTCGATATACAAGTCGGTTGATAATTCTCATATGAGACAAGCGGGTCCTTTTTATGTAAAAGTTAGGTCATTTCAAGTCATTATATAATATCTAACTAATAAAAACATTTTTAACTAGTCTAATAAAGGTTGTCTTCAAGTCACCCTACAATATTAAGGAAATGATATAACTAACTACCCTTATCCATTAATGGTCTTCACATGTTCTCCACCTCTTCTAAGAGGGTTTGCACTAAAAACATGTGTAAGTGGGCATATTTTTAAGATATGATATTTAAGATATGAGGCATGAATACATCACATCATTTTGGTAGTGTTGTTTGGGGTCTTGTTAGATCCCAAATGGTTTTTAAGATACGAGGCATGGATACATCACATCATTCTTGTTTGTTGTGAAGCCTCTAATTCTTATTTTTTATGAGACATGAAATACATCACATCATTGTTGTTTGTTGGGAAGCCTCTAAGGGGTATGCTTTCTTATTTTTTTTATGAGTTTGGTATGGTTTATAAAAAGAGGGTGTTAGCTTTAGCTTTCCTTTTCTTTTCAATGAGAATTGTTTGTAAGGCTAGAGACAAACATTTACCCAATTACCTATTGTAAAGTGGTATTCAAATCGATGGTTATTTCAACATTGCTTCATGTGGTTTTATGCTCAATGAAGGAAATTAAAATCAACAATTGAAATACAATGAATGAAGGTCTTACAAATCCCTTTCACTACCCTTCAATGTGAAGACAAAACCTTTGTAATCATTATTAGACATTAGATTCTTGTCCATGGAAAAGGTGGGGGGTTGGTTTGGGCATCCTAGTTTTTCATACATTTGAGTACTTAGATTCCTTCCCAACCAAAGACACTCCCGATGTTTGTAAAAAGAAAGGTTGCCATTAGGGAAATTGAGGTAGTGGAGACAAATTATATCTTTAGTGTGAGGAAAGAAAAAAATCCCTTACAAGCTACCATGGCACTTCGTGGACAAATATATTAGATCGACTAGTGGGATTCCTTGGCTTGTGGAATACAAGATTGATCCCAATTTCATTACCATACATCTAGAGCAACATGATTCTCTTAATATATTGTATTCTTTGAGGTCAAGCGGATTTTTTGGAAACACAAACCCTATTTGGATGATTACTACAAATGTGCACAAAGAAACACAGAATCCAACGATACTATATTGAGAATAACAAAAGGGACACTAGAGGAATAACTGAGTGACTTGGACATAGCAGATGCTGACACTATAGGGTATATTTACCTAGTTTTTGAGGACAAGGAGAGACGAGAGGAAGAGGCACCACTAAAAGGGTTTACTATCATATCTTCAATCAGTTGTGAAGTAATTGTGAAGTAACTGAAAAATGAATAATGAAGATAAGAGAAGATGAGAGATTACAATAGTGTTTGTTCTTAAATAAAGGAGTGTAAAGACAAGGCTAAGTCAAACTGATATACCATATGCAAATAGAAAATGCATATGGAGCATGCTTCAAAAGTGGTGAATATAGAGATACCCAAGATGAGGCTAGAAAATGCATATGGAGCATGCCTCAAAAGTGGTGGACATAGAGATACCCAAGATGAGGATAGATAGAGAAGAAAGTTTGAGAAATTGAAAAGTGGATGGAGGACATGTTGCAACACATCAAGGAAAATCAACCAGATAAGAGAAAAGGAAATCAATCTTAATAAACCTAGGAGAAGGAAGAAGTAACAAGGATGATGATCCCCACAAGAAGAAGAAACCAAAAGGACCCATGAAATATTAAGGAGACATGAAGAACAAAATAGTTGAGAAAGCAAGATATCAAGAACAAAGTATGGAGGGTTTAATTAACATGTCCTTACAATAGAAAAAAAAATAAGGACGAAGACCTAACAAACAAGGTATTGATAGCATAAATATTCTACTAAGTTATATGATTAACCCTATCTTAGAGACAAAAAAAAATAAGGAACAACCCTTGAAGCAATGGGCTTCATAAATGATACTTGATTAAACAAGAGCAGCATAGCATGCGCGATACCTGCCGAGAATTTAATTATATCGCTGCAAATTTAATTATACTGATG
>JASDQU010336143.1:0-10630 GCA_032191745.1 Picea mariana | reverse complement strand
ATATATATATATATATATATATATATATATATATATATATATATCAGCACATTTAATGCATTGTGATAAATCAAGGATTAATTTTATACATTAAATGCACTATCATTTGTATTTATTGAGGAAGTAATAATTCTAAGTCTTAGCTTTAATTGCAATCATTGACTTGGTCAATATTTACGTTTATTCATGCTCATGTGTATATATCAAAGATAGTCATTAACATGAAGTACTAACCATTGTTGCACGTTTTAGTTATATTTGCCTTGTCTCGAAAACAAGTGCCCTTTCAGTGGAATACCTTATCTTTGACTATCTTCTTGGCAGTAATCTGTGAAGGGAAAGCTTATCTTAGCCCTTGAGCCTTAAACCCTTGATCCTTTTCCTTCAGCACCCCAGAATACTAGGGACGTCTCCCTTGGGATTAGCCACCCTAAATAGAAAGAGCCCCCCATCGAGGTGACAGTGGGTGGGGAAGCTCCTGTTACGCCAGTTTGACTCTTGCCTTCAAGCTACTAAACCTATCCTACAAACTGAGCGATAACATTTTGGCACCGTTGCCGGGGAACACTAAGTCAAACTTCCTCAACGAAAAACCTTTGGTAAGCCTTGCCTCAAAAGTCCCTTCTTACAAGCTTACCTGGTGACTCCACTACTTTATTTTCCCCCTATTCTTTGGTAGTTTCAAGGAAACTATCTGGAAACTCCACAAACCAAATGGAGGTTTAATAACCCTCCTCTAGCCTTCAAAAGGAAGCCTCTTGCTAACTCACCTATTGTCAAGTCACTTTTTGGAAAGAGACTTCCTTTAAACATGTCTACTTCTCAGACCGATACTACAAACCCAGTCAACAATCAGAGACAATGGTCATCCACTTTGTTCAAACCTTTAAACATGTTAGCTATACCTGGTTACCCTAGGCAAATGCCACCTAAGTATATTAAGTGGTTGCCTAAGTTTACCGACACTGATGCTACCAGTGCCGAAGAACACATGAGTAGCTTCTGGGCATTTTTTCAGCTTCACCCCATTGTTGATGATGCTGAAGACTTGGTCATGAAGCTTTTCTCTGCTACCCTCTATGATGCTGCAAGACGTTGGTATCTTGGCCTACCTGATGGAAGAATTAAGACCATGGATAGACTTGAAGGAATCTTCCTTAGGAGGTGGGGCATCAGGAAAGACCCGAACATGCTTCTCACTCGACTGAATGGCATTGCCAAAAATGAGAATGAATCCATTCGGGAGTTTCATACCAGATTCGAAGCCTTGCTCCAATGAATTCCCCTGAGCCATCATCCAAAAGATGAATATCTTGTTCACATTTATACTAGATCTTTCAATGGCCAACTAGGGTATCTTCTTAGAGACAAAGACTCTCAATCCATTCAAGAATCCCAAGAGCTTGCAACAAATATTGAAGGAAACCTTCTTTCATCCAAGATTGAGCCTTTTTCCAACCCTAGGGGAAGGATAGATGTCAAGTAGAAAACAGTACACAACGTTGAGACTGCTTCGGATCTGTGCACCAGTATCAATAAGCTACAAGTTTCAATAGATAGCATCATGAAAAATCAAGAAGAAATGATGAACCGGATTGTGAGACTTGAAAAGTCCCAGACCCAGGCACCTAAACATCCATTCAAAGGGCCATTCCAAAAGGGGAATCAAAATTACAAACCAAAGAATGAAAATGAAGTCCCAAATACATTGGCCTCTGCAAATGTTGTTGATGAAAACCCCTGGTGTCTGGAGTGCAATGAATCACATTGGGAAAATGAGTGTCCTTACAATGACATCCAGCAACAAGTCAATAACTTTGACTGCTTCTCAGATGTACCTAAGATAAATATCACCGATGAAGAACATAAACAAGCCCTGAAGGAGGCAACTCAAGCAGCAAGGTTAGCCATAATCAACAACTTGGATCAAGAATCATGAGAGAAGCTAAAAAAGCAGGAAGTCCAAGTGTATAGGAGAAGGAACCCAAGCCAATCTACAAGTGATCAATCAAAATATTCTGAAGTTCCTCCTCCTAAGAATCCCAAAGCTGACAAGATTACCCTTGATTTTGACCTTGAAGGATCTTTGGCGAAGATGCATGTGAGTGTTCCTCTGAAAGAAGCCATTAAGATCCCTTCTATTAAGGAAATCTTCAACAACTTCTTTTCAGGAACCGCTGAGCCTATGGACCCCCCAATTATGCTACAGGAAAATCATTTCAGGATCCACTACGGTGACAATCCTCCTTTCTTCATGACTCTTTCAATGAACAACAAATATCTCAACAATTGCATGCTAGATACAGGTGTTGGTGCGAATATGATGTCTCTTAGAGTCATGCAGCAGATGGGCCTGAAGGTGACCAGAACCTACAGAAATGTGTGTGGATTTGAATCCAAAGACATATCCACACATGGTGTAATCAAGAATATCGAACTAAGATTGAAGGAGTTCCCCGAGAAGATAGTCTGAATAGATATTATAGTCGTTGATGTCCCGGATGTGTGGGGAATGCTTTTGTCTAGAGAGTTTGGTGCAATGATAGGTGGGTCCCTTGAAATGGATCTCACTTTTTTGTGACTACCTTTGAAGGATGGGACAAATGGACGATTACTCAATGTACCACTAACCGGAACTCGTGTACATGATGTTGCCCCTGTTGAGAATGAAGTGCAAAAGGATGTGATACAAACTCTTCAAGAATACTCTCCGAAAGATATTCCCTTTACTACTGAAGAAGACTTTGACCAGATTGAGTGGCCCAAGAAAGAAGAATATCAACAACTTCTAGACCAATTTCAAAGTAAAGAAGTGGGGACAATGAAAATACTGAGAAGACCAAAGAATGAAGACGATGTGCAGATACACCCATCCCAACAAGAGACCTTTTCTCCAGAATCCCACCCACCTCCCTCAGTGCAATATACTAGGGTTCTTCAAGGTAATGAAAAACGCAAGATTCGAAAATACAAGGAGGGAGAGTTAGTATGGATGTGGGATATTCAGAAAGGAGAGCCTACTGATGAAAAAGGAAGTATACAATCATGGCTCGGACCCTTCAAGGTCAGAATGGAATCAGTAGATAACGCTTATTATTTTTCCACCTTAGAAGGAAGAAGGTGCCCATTACCCATCAGCGGTCGCCTCCTCAAACCCCACCAGGGTGGTGGGACATGATCATACAGGTAAGTATGAGTAGGTAGGCACTTCCGTGTATTATACCGCATGCATTTATTGTTTTTTCCCCTTATATATGCATCTTGTTTGTTTTATTTCCTATATATGCTTATATTATGTTTGCGGGGTGGCAATACCACCCCACCTTTTGTTGTTGATGCTTTCTTGTCAAGTGTGAACAGGTCTACAGGTTTATGCCAGATATTGTTGAGGTTCTCATGCACTCTATGGTTAGCACATGTCCCCGAGTTGGAGCCAGATGTTATCCCTGATATCTAGGGATAACTAGGAGATCATGTCTCGAGGCCCATAGGTACTAGACATGGAGTACTGAGAGCAGGATCGAGTTGAGCGTGGTTGGTGCAGACTTTACCAGGCACCCGTCCGCTTTCACCAGGACCTTCTTTTACTCAGGCCCGAAGAGCTAAAATTCCCTTCAACTCCCTCGTCGGAAGTTCCTTACCCACAGAAATATCCTTTCACGACCTCCCCTTTATCTTGTCGGGAAATCGGGTTTTGCGATATCGCGAAACTCGTGGCACTATTCTCGTGCAAATCAAAACCCTGAACCTCGATGGGTCAATGAGTCAACAATCCTGTTCTTTTCAGGGATTTCCCTATCGGGTAATCGGCATGTGCGATGCCACTATCCACTCGCACCACAAATCCCTGAACTCCGAAACCCGATGCACACGTGCGCTTTCTCCTCTGCCACGTCACCTTCCTTTTCCGTTCTATCGGAAATCGTGAAATCGCGATTTCACCTGTCGCTATTCCTTTGCACTGGGAAATCCCGAATGCCGAATCCCAAATCTCTGGGATCCTGTGCCACATGTCCTCGTAGCGATCGACGGCTCCGATTAAATCGGAAAATCGCTATTCGTGATTTCAACGAGTATGAAACTCTTACCTCCGTGAACCCCGATAGCCGAATCCTGACACGCCTTTGCTTCGGTTAGCCCTGGTCCACGTGCCCACCGTCCCGTGACCACAACCTGACCCCTCTTATCGGGGTTTCAAGGTTCACGATTTCAAAATGCGTGAGCACCATGTATCCGGGATCCACGATATCCCGATTTTCGACTATCTAGCAGGATGCGACACATGTCCTCCACTACAGCTCTTCCTCTCCCCGAGGTGTTGACAGATGTCCCCCCCCTGATCGGGGTTTCACACTTCAGGATTTCGAGTGGCATGAAACCTTTGTGCATGGGATCTCCGATATCCCGATGGCTCAAATGGGTTTTAAACCCTGCACAACTTCCGTCGATCCGATGGCTGTCGGCAACCTCGGTCTAGATCCTACGGTTCAGATCCATCCCCTTGCGCTCTTGCTTCAGAGGCTAATCTCTGAGCATCTCCTCCCGATCCAATGGCTTACGGAGTTCCCGTATGAGATCCGACGGTTGTCGGTCCTCCTCTCCTGTCTGCTCCTCCTGAGCTCCTCCTGGACGTGGAAATCCAACGGTGCAGATATTCTTTCTCTATCGATCTGACGGTTGCTATGCTCCCTCGAGCTTCCTGTGATTTCTTCCCAGACTTGGAAGAATTCTTCATTCCCCAAGGCTTGGACCTTTGTGTCTCTTCTCCTCTGTGAACCTTCAACTTAAGTCCCGCTGATACGCGTAAAAGCGTTGCCCTTCCTGATCTTTTGTCCTTGAATCCTCAATGGATTCCTTGACTCCTGTTCTCCTGCAGAGTCTCTACGCACACACGGTGTTGTCTCTCCTGAGCTTCAGTGAATACTCAGACCCCTTGGGGGATTTCGTCTTCCTTCTCCCTCTGATGGAGAATATGGATGCCTCCTGCTATCCTTCTGCTCAAGCGACCTTCTCGCTAAGTCTTCTGGGTATTCAGTAACCCAGTGGAAGCTCCCTTGGTGGATGCTTCCTTCAGATGATAGAACTCAAAGAGTTCCTTCCTCCTGTGCCGTCTGCACACTCCCTCGATGCCCTCTTAGCAGAGTATCCCTTCCACAGAAAATGCAACAGTTCTTCTTTTCCTATGCACTCACGCACTTCGCTCGATGCCCTCCAGGCAGAGCTTCTCAGAATCCTTACCAGAATTCTGGTCTTCCTTCAAACTCTTTTTCAACAGAGTTCTCCTCCAACGCAACCCGTGCATATGCTCAATGCCCTCTTGGCAGATCTCTCAGAATCCTCAGATATTCTGGTCTTTCTGAACTCACAGCAGAGTTCTTTCCTCTATGCACCTCTGTACACATGCTCGATGCCCCCCTGGCAGAGCTCCTACAGAATCCTCAGTGATTCTATCTACAACTGTGTCTCAGCTACACAGTCTTGCCTCTTGAGGTGTTCAGTAACCTCAAAGATCTTCCTTCTGTATGGATTGATGATTCCAGTCTCTGTGCTCTCAGCACATCTTTGTCTGACTCCTCAGATTTCAGAAATGCATCCTCTATGCACGGCTATCAGAACCTCAACGTCCTGTCATACCCTCCTGGTATGAAGCCTCAAAGACCCTCAACCTGAAATCAAACCAACTCCCCGCAAATGCATGATAACAACATACAATTACAGCATAAAGGAAACATTCACAGACACACACATAACACAGAATATGCAGGAAAAACTACTCTGTTTTTATTGACAAATGGCAAGTGCATGTATCTTTACAATGGTGTTCCCGAGCTCTTCTCGGCTCTCTCCGTCTCCTCTCTAATCACAGAACTCTAACCTCTAGCTCATCTTGTTATATCCCAAAATGAGATCTAAAATCTCTTTTTTACAATGAGGGGCTCAATCGAGCGCTTCCCTCCAGGATTTCACCTACCCTATTGAATTACAATAAATGGTCGTCTAGTCTGCTACCCAGAACTAGATCTCAGCCATATCTATAATAAAGGTCGATCTAATCTAATGCCTGCATAAGCTTGGATTTCATGGCTCAACAGCCTAGTTCATTTAATTACATTCATTTCAAATATTTGAATGAGGCTGCGCCTCCTTTTCATTCTGGAATGCATGTGCGCTGACGTGGCTGGCTGGCTAGATGGATGCATGGAGAGATGCTCCTACATCATACTTCACAGCTGCAAAAACCATGAGCTCCTTCTCATGAGCTTCCCCTGTAGCTGTTGGAATCCTCCTGGGTCCCAAACAAGTCTTTGGAGCTTCCCATCTGCTCCATTTTGCTGCTGCTTTTGCTGTGCTGCTGCTGCTTTTCCTCTACCCAGCTGCTTCTTGCTGGCAGTGCCTGCTGACTTCAACATCATCTCTCTGATTTACTCGATCACCTCATCCAGTTGCTCCAGTGGCTGGTTTTGCTGTTGCAGTCTCCTCAGCTGCAAAAAATTTTGGCCATTGGGAAGATCATCACGATCTCCCACGCCTTCATCTATTTCCAACTTCATCTGTTGGATGTGCACACCTTGCACTTTCACCCTTTCCTCCAGGTCTTCCATCTGTTCCCATAGATCAGCCAAACATATGCTGTCTGTGTCTTCTTCTTCTGTTCCTGCAACCTCCTCTGTTGCATTATTTCCAGCTTCATGGCTGAAAATGCTGAGCCATTCCTTAGAATGCTCATCTTCCTCTTTTGCTCCTGCTTGAGATTTTGCTGTCAGCCCCATTTCTACAGCATTCCTCTGTTCAGCTACCTGGCTGAAATTGTTGAGTTGTTCCTTAGAACAATCATTTTCTTCACCTACTTGGGCAGATTTCAAAGTCTACTCCAATTCTTCTTCTTCTTTGACAGTCATCATCAACTGTGACTGTTCCCCTGCTATTGCTACATCATAAAATTATGCCTCTTCCTAGGCAGATGGCAGGAATATGTAAATTCCCCCAATCTTCACATGGCTCCTCAAATATTTTGTGGTCAGCTGCACCTGCTGATCCCCTTGCAAGCTCATCTGCTCGGTCAGCTCCTCTGGTTGAATCTGATTCACTAATTCATCCCTGCAAAATGGGATGCTTTCGTTGCCTTCCTGGCAGTCTTCGATGCTTTCCCTGCCCTCCTGGCAGTCTTTGAGATCTTCATATGATCTCCTTTTATTGCCCGGCTAGCAATGCATAGTTTCCTCATTGTCTTCCTGACAATCCATGAGATCTTCAGCCGATCTCATTTCTGTTTCCTTCCCCAACTGGCAATTTGAAATTCCCTGACTGTCCTCACGACAGTCTTTGAGACCCTCAACTGATCTCAATCTGTTACCCTCTTGGGAAACCAGAATTTCTTCCTTTCTGAACCGACAGTATTTGAGATCATCAGTCAATCCCAATTCATCCCAACCATCATCATCATCATCATCAAGACCTTTTCCAGTCTCGGGTTCACATACCTCAACCAATTCTTCATTCTGTCGCATCTGCAGTTAAAGCCTCTCTATCTCTACTCTGATGTCAGCGAGCTCTCTATCCATCTCTGCAAGCTTTTCTACCTTGCTTTTCTTCCTGCGGCCTTCAATAGCCATCCTGCTACCTCTATCTTCCCTCGTGGCAAATCTACTGCTGTCACTCCTCATCATGAGTTCAACCAGCTTCATCTTTGCAGTCCTGCCAACTGTCTATGAACTGCTGCCTACCTGCAAGCAATCACCTACAGAGCCTTCGGTAACTCTGTCTTCTTACACCTACCTTCTCCTCTCTGCTTGAAGTATACAAACAGAGTTCCCCCTCTGATACCACTTAATGTGTATCAAGGTGCTTTCTTCTACTCTACCACTTCCTGCCTGAAATATACAAGCAAGAATTTCCAACTCTGATACCACTTGGTGCAGACTTTACCAGGCACCCGTCCACTTTCACCAGGACCTTCTTTTGCTCAGGCCCGAAGAGCTAAAATGCCCTTCAACTCCCTCGTCGAAAGTTCCTTACCCACAGAAATCTCCTTTCGCGACCTCCCCTTTATCTTGTCGGGAAATTGGGTTTCGCGATATTGCGAAACTCGTGGCACTATTCTCGTGCAAATCAAAACCCCAAACCCCAATGGGTCAATGAGTCAACGCTCCTGTTCTTTTCGGGGATTTCCCTATCAGGTAATTGGCATGTGCGATGTCGCTGTCCACTTGCACCACAAATCCCCGAACTCCGAAACCCGATGCACACGTGCGCTTTCTCCTCTGCCACGTCACCTTCCTTTTTCGTTCTATCGAAAATTGCGGAATCGCGATTTCACCTATCGCTATTCCTTTGCACCGGGAAATCCCAAATGTCGAATCCTGACTCTCTGGGATCCTGTGCCACATGTCCTCGTAGTGATCGACGGCTCCGATTAAATCGAGAAATCGCTATTCGCGATTTCAACGAGTATGAAACTCTTACCTCCATGAACCCCAATAGCCGAATCCCGACGCGCTTATTCTTCAATTAGCCTTGGTCCACATGACCACCGTCCCGTGACCACAACCTGACCCCTCTTATCGGGGTTTCGGGGTTCGCTATTTCAAAATGCGTGAGCACCATGTATCCAGGATCTACGATATCCTGATTTTCAACTATCTGGCGGGATGCGACACCTGTCCTCCACTACATCTCTTCCTCTCCCCGAGGTGTTGATAGATGTCCCCCCCCTGATCGGGGTTTCACACTTCGGGATTCCGAGTGGCATGAAACCTTTGTGCATGGGATCTTCGATATCCTGATGGCTCAAATGGGTTTTAAACCCTGCGCAACTTCCGTTGATCCGATGGCTGCCGGCAACCTCGGTCTAGATCCGACGGTTCAGTTCCGTCCTCTTGCGCTCTTGCTTCAGAGGCTAATCTCTGAGCATCTCCTCCCGATCCAACGGCTTATGGAGTTCTCGTATGAGATCCGACGGCTGTCGGTCCTCCTCTCCTGTCCGCTCCTCCTGAGCTCCTCCTGGACATGGAAATCCAACGGTGCAAATCTTCTTTCTCCGTCGATCCGACGGTTGCTGTGCTCCCTTGAGCTTCCTATGATTTCTTCCCAGACTTGGAAGAATTCTTCATTCCCCAAGGCTTGGACCTTTGCGTCTCTTCTCCTCTACGAACCTTCAACTTAAGTCCCGCTGATATGCGTAAAAGCACTGCCCTTCCTGAGCTTCTGTCCTTGAATCCTCAACGGATTCCTTGACTCATGCGCTCCTGCAGAGTCTCTACGCACACACGGTGCTGTCTCTCCTGAGCTTCAACGAATATTCAGACCCCTTGGGGGATTTCGTCTTCCTTCTCCCTCTGATGGAGAATATGGACGCCTCCTGCTATCCTTCTGCTCAAGCGACCTTCTCGCTAAGTCTTCTGTGTATTCAGTAACCCAGTGGAAGCTCCCTTGGTGGATGCTTCCTTCAGATGATAGAACTCAAAGAGTTCCTTCCTCCTGTGCCGTCTACACACTCCCTCGATGCCCTCCTGGTGGAGTATCCCTTCCACAGAGCACGCAACAGTTCTTCTTTCCCTGTGCACTCACACACTTCGCTCGATGCCCTCCAAGAAGAGCTTCTCAGAATCCTCAGCAGGATTCTGGTCTTCCTTCAAACTCTTTCTCAACAGAGTTCTCCTCCAACGCAACCTGTGCATATGCTCAATTCCCTCTTGGCAGAGCTCTCAGAATCCTCAGAGATTCTGGTCTTTCTGAACTCAGAGCAGAGTTCTTTCCTCTGTGCACCTCTGTACACATGCTCGATGCCCCTCCTGGCAGAGCTCCTACAAAATCCTTAGTGATTCTGTCTGTAACTGCGTCTCAGTTACACAGTCTTGCCTCTTGAGGTGTTCAGTAACCTCAAAGATCTTCCTTCTATATGGATTGATGATTCCAGTCTCTGTGCTCTCAGCACGTCTTTGTCTGACTCCTCAGATTTCAGAAATGCATCCCCTATGCACGGCTATCAGAACCTCAACGTCTTGTCATACCCTCCTGGTATGAAGCCTCAAAGACCCTCAACCTGAAATCAAACCAACTCCCCACAAATTCATGATAACAGCATACAATTACAGCATAAAGGCAACATTCACAGACACACACATAACACAGAATATGCAGGAAAAAATGCTCTGTTTTTATTAACAAATGGCAAGTGCCTGTATCTTTACAATGGTGTTCCCGAGCTCTTCTCAACTCTCTCCGTCTGCTCTCTAATCGCAGAACTCTAACCTCTAGCTCATCTTGTTATATCCCAAAATGATATCTAAAATCTCTTTTTTACAATGAGGGGCTCAATCGAGCGCTTCCCTCCAGGATTTCACCTACCCTATTGAATTACAATAAATGGCTGTCTAGTCTGCTACCCAAAACTAGATCTCAGCTAGATCTATAATAAAAGCCGATCTAATCTAACGCCTGCATAAGCACGGCTTTCATGGCTCAATAGCCTAGTTCATTTAATTACATTCATTTCAAATATTTGAATGAGGCTGTGCCTCCTTTTCATTCTGGAATGCATGCGCGCTGACGTGGCTGGCTGGCTGGCTGGCTGCATGAAGAGATGCTCCTGCATCAGTGGTCCTGGAGGACCCATCTTTCTCCTTCTTCG
>JASDQU010336131.1:0-12658 GCA_032191745.1 Picea mariana | reverse complement strand
TTATATATAAATATATAATTCATATTATAAACAAATATAAATGTAAATGGCATTACAAACAAAGAATGAATGAGAAGAAAACAAATAAAAAACCAAATAAAAAATAAAAAAAATCAAATGTTAAAAACACTATGGCACCAAAACCATGACCAAATAAACCCACTGTGAAACTATTTTACCACTACATTGATTGATCCTGAATAATAGTAAGGAGAGTGCACATAGGATAAACCAACTAAAATTTGTATTGGATCAACCCCACCTACCAGTACAAAGACTACGTGAAGTAGCAACCTGTTGATATTTGCATTGGATCGACAACTGCTAGTAAGGAGAGTGCACATAGGATTATACTTGTACAAGAACATATCGACACCAATTATGCATCCAAGGAGGGTTTCACCCCACAATGTCTTGGGTATGTATCCCCATTGTTGATATTGATAGAGAATGTAGATCATGTAGTTGTTTGTTAAATATTAAATGATTTACAATGTTTCTATTTGAGTTACATTCACTTCAAGTTTTCTTTGTCATTCAAACCTTAGTTTAGGTTAGATACCCTATATACTAAATATATCTGTCATATTTGTTGGAAATATTGTCATTCATGTGTTGTCATTGATTTCAAAAGTCATAATAAGTAGAGGAGCAAGGTTAAGCTCAGGAGAGTTAGCAAATGCAGAGATAGGTTGAAGCAATTTTTTATTATTGTTGATAAAATCTCAACAATAAGAATGTTCCTATGATAAAATCTCAGGAGGGATATATATATGTAGATATCAAAGGTCATAAGAGATGGTGGAATGAAACTCAAATCAAATCCAGACCGTTGATGTGAAAACGCTAGATCAACAGTAGGGATGAATTGCGCAGAGTGAAAGAAGAATTAAACTACTCGCCAGTAACAATCCTGTAATTGGTCTAGATAATCATATCTCATAGATCCAAATATATATGACTACAGTTGATCCAAAAAATGATGAAATTAAGATAGATTAAATCATGACCGTCAGATGCACAATCGCTAGATCAATGGAAACGATGAATTGTGGAGATTGAAAGGATAATTAAATATCACGCTTGCTCCAATCCCACAATTATTCAGGAACGTCCAATATTATAGCCTCAAATATAGACAATTGTGGTTGACTCACCAACAACGCACAACTTCATATTGTGAAATTTGGGTGTCAAGTTAAATCACTCACAAGTTTTGGTTCCACAATCATAGTCGATCGTGGACCTTCTTTAGTGTCTTAATAACCATTGGATCACTTTAAAGTGGAAGGATAGGATAAGCATGGAACAAGTTATGAATTTGATTATCCAAACACCTGTCAGCCGTCAGATCAAACACAAATTCCTGTCAGTCGTCAGATCATTCTAAGTGGAAGGACAGGATAAGATAGAAGAGTTGCACTATAGACAGATCGAGCCATTGATCCAAGATCCATATCGAACGAACATATTTCACTTTGGGTATAAAGATGTGAGGATGTTACACTCCAGAAACTTTGATATTTGGAATACCCGAAGAACTAAAATCTGAAATGAATAAGGACCATCATATTTGGAGGACATATGATGATTGTTGAATCAGGGTTGTTGGTCAGCAGACCACATCAACAAGGACACTCAATGGATCACGTTAGCAAGGATGGTTGGTAGACCACGAAAATAAGGATACATGGAAGACCACGTCAGAAGACCACATAAACAAAGGGAAAATGGGAGACCACGTCAGCAAGGATATGAGTTGTCCGATCTGAAAGATCACTTCAAGAGAATTCTCGATTGTTGATCTACTATAGTGGAAGGATAGTTTACGTGGAAACGTTAACCGATAACAAGCAGTCTCCATCATTTTATGAATGACTCAGCAGGTGATCACTCCGAAGGAAAGAAGAGGTTGAGATTTGAAATCTATGAAGTCTGAATACCCAGAGTAAAAGGTGGCCATCCATCTTGATGCTTGATTAATTCCTAGTCATCTGATTTAGAAGTGAAAGAATGAGTTTAAGGATCAAAGCTAACCATTGATATGGTTCCATGAAATAAACCGTCCGATCTGATTCAAAGGTTTGAGAAGTTGAAATCCCAAAATTTTGAAGGGTGAAGTCCTATCAGCCATCCATCTCATCAAAAGATTAAATCATGACTGTTGATTTGATAAAGTGCTCAAGCACTCGTTTGTCTTAGCATCTGGTTACTGCCACTAGTCATATGGAATAAGAGATATACAGGAAAAAGATAATAAGCTGCTAAAGTTGATAAGCCTATGGTTCTACACCTATGATCACATAGAAATGGTTTGAATCAAGTGCCTATGTAGAAATATGATACAGCGATAATAGCAGAGATTCAGATCAAATTAAAAGGATGAAATTGATCCATGGTTGTGATCAATTTATGAAAAACCTTCACGGTAAAATAAATAAACAATAATTAAGATTAGTTAATTGAAGAGGTGCAATGGTAAAAAAAAGGGGACACAGTTGTGTCACTCTCACACCGTTTGAAGAATATATAATAAAGGAAGAGTGTTGAGAATAATTGTATCTTTGCAGTCCAAATTAGAGAATATATTAAATCAGAGAAGAAGAGAGAGATGCAGTAAAAGACTCTATACAAAAGCTTGTCCATATTCAAAAAATCAAGGGTGGTTGCGTGGTTCAAGGGAAGGTTGGTGCCTGCAGAGGGAGTTGGTGCTTCTTTGTCAGTTGTAGCTGACTAAACAGGGGGTTGTAGCCTCCTACAAGTTGGTGCTAGTGAACTAGGGTGTCGGTCAGTGTCACTGATTCACCCGCCCCTCTCAGTGGCAGGATCTAATCCTTTAATATTGTTTTACAGACAAAAAATAAAAAACATGATTTGAAATGAAAATTCATCAGACATGTTCTGACCATTCATATAGATCCATGATTGATGGTCTCAACTTATTTCCTTTGGTGAAAGTGCATGTTGGATAATAGGGTGTTGGGGACATAAATTATAAACCATTGCATTAATAGGTGATTATTTTTAGAATCTTTTTTATTTCAATATGCAAGGGTGGTATTATGAAACCAATTTAGCTCACCCATGAAATGCATGAATTTATGACAAGTGTGACAATGATGTAAGCATGCTAAAATGAAGTGGAAGATGACACCAACATATATTGGTCTCCATTTTTATCTTCACCAAATCAAAAAGTGCTACATTAAAACAATTAACCCCAAATTAAATGAGGTAAATACACATGTTAAACATTGTTAGGAGTACAAGAGACTCCAGTAAAAGTAGTCAAATTCTCCTTCAAAAAATAAGTTCGGGTAGTATTCTCATTTACTTATTTTAAATATGTTCTTATCATTTAAAATAAGGATAGATGGAGAAAGGTAGTCATCCTAGTAAGTCAATTCAGTATGGTTAACCCTCATCCTATGATGAAAAAGTCGTAATCGAACGTGATTGGGAAAATTTTGAAATCGTTATGCTACAGTTTGATCCTTATGAGTTAAGAAAGATATACAATGATAGATGTAGGGATTTGCACGATTATTCACATATCTAGTAGTAGAAGTTGCGTAAATTCATAATACTCCAAGCCTATTATTTTCTCAAGTTTGTCTCCTAGTGTGAAAAGAAATATATTTCTGAGAAAAGGGCCATGGTATTTGAAAATGGGTCCATTATATTCTATATCGATGTCAAGTCTATTACAAAAATGTAATATCTTCCACAAATCCTTGAAGGTCAAGTCTTACATTAAGAAACCATGTTTTTCAATTGCAATGCTTTAAATTCGGGTGAAAATGTCACATTATTACAATTTCATATGGAGAAAGATGTTGTTATCCCAACATTCCTCCTCCATACGAATCCAATATTTTCCCTAAAATTTATAGACAAGCCATAAAAATGATGTGTCTTATTTTAGGGTATTCTCATGATATAAATGTAGATGAAGTTATTTTGGGGTTTATGTCATCTATTTGTCCTCCATCTCATAATTACCTTACCAAATTTCATTATTCTCAACTCCTTGATGATATCATTCACTACCAATTGACACAGTTCCATGCAAGTAGATATTTTTTATATTAATCCTATCTTGTATACCTGATTCTATATTTTCAAGATTCGCATTTTTAGAATACTCAATTGAAAATAGAAGATGAACTTGGTAATCCCTAGTTATTCATTGAATAGACATCAATAGTCATAAAGTAGACATAAAACAAAGGTTTTGTTGAATTTGTTAACCAAATTATGTCCATTGCATATACTATTTTACTTGGGAATTAACCATCAAGGATATTCCCAAAAGACAAAAGGATTTTGTAGTTTAGTCCCGAGACCAAATTTGAAGATTTATTTTTGTTTGAAAACCATACAATCATAAGTATGTATGGTTCAGAGTTGAACCACTAGGACCCACTAGGAACGACTTGAAAATTGTGGTATTTTTTTACCTAAAACCACAAAATTTAGGATATCCAATATGAAACGGCCCAAACAACCACTTGGATAAGTCAATCAACGTTATTTAGGAACTATCCCTACAAAAGGCATGGAGCGGTGTTCTACATGATGAAATTTTCCTAGTTAGAAGCAATGCATAGTAATGTTTGAGACACAATAGTATGGTTTTGACCTCCCCAATTTCTTTTACTTTCCCAATGTTTCCCCTTTCCATGTTCCATGCATAGGTGAAATGGGATTGACAAGAGAAAATACCATTGCGAGGGGTGAAGGATTTTTTTCCCAAAATAAAGAAATTGTTCCCTGGCCCATCATTCAAACAATATCATCCTTTATTTCTCCTTATTAAGAACAATCAAGAAATTGATGTTAGGGTTTATGGGAATCATGTTTTCTTTACTACATTTGTGATAATCATACATTTCCAAGATAATTTGACAGGTTGGTTAGAAGCAATGAGCTAGCCATTCCAACAAAAAACCAATATATTTACCAATCTCTTAATCCTCTCTTAAGTGACAGAGTCATATGCAGAACTCTTGTCAGCTAACCAAAACTCTCTTTCTTACTAATCTCACATGATTTTTTTTTTTTTTCTAAGTGAAATTATCATCATATCAAGACCTAGTTTTGGTATCAGTACCTAAAGCATTTGAGTATGTTCCAACTAATCTACCACAATTGTCACCATAGGAAGAGGCTACAAAGGCATAGGTAGTAGAGTGATCATAGAAAGTACTAGATCCATAACATATATCATCATTATACTATCTAGAATTAGATTATGTAGCTTGCCCTATGTTGGCCCTCGACAAAGTTTTGAGGAAACCTTGGTCAGATTTGGACCACTTTTGGACTTTGACACAGTGTTTGAGGAAGGAGTGCCTAAGTGGAGCTGAGATCGTGGATATCACTTATTGTGCAGGATATGTCGACCCAATAAGGGATTCTTTAGGGTTTTTGTAATGGGTTATGGGATGTGAGCCCATGGGGTTTACCCATGATTAGGCCGTATTGTAAGGGTTTGTAAAAGTATAAATAAAGAAGAATGTATGGTAGAAGTAGTAGTATTTTGAGCTAAGTGAAAGAAGTTGAAAGTATTTGTGCAAGGGAATGTAGGTGTGTTAAGGCTTTGTGCTTGATAGAGGATTGGCTCTGTTCCTTGACCTAGTTTTGGAAGGAGGATCTGGTTCTCAGTGCGTAGATCTCATGTCTGGTGTGAGGCTCGACTCTATTTCTTAGTGCACAAGAATGACTGATTGTAAGAGATTGATGAATAATAAAGAAGCTGAATGGTTGGTGGATGTAGCCCCACACTGGGGTGAACCACATACATATGGTGTCTTATGGTTTTCTTTGTGCAATGATTATCTATGTTAAGTTTTTCTTAAGTGCTTAGATTATATATGTAATGGATATGTATATGTTGTTTTATTTCATTTCTTATGTTAAAATGCTAGATCTGCTTCAGAGTGCTAAGTGCTAAGTGTAGATATGATTCAGAGTGCTAAGTGATAAGTGTAGATCAGATTCAGAGTGCTAAGTGATAAGTGTTTAAGTTACATAATATTTGTTGTTATTGCACTAGATCTACCCTTGGGTATGTTCTGTGATGTTAATAAGGTTAATGAACTAATGCATATTGCTTCTTAAGCATTAACAGAATACCCTGTGAAGTGTTATTATCACATATATGTGTCCCAGCTTGGTTATAGACACTTGCGTCCTGTAAACCCCCCTACTTCTACCTCGGGTGAGACTTTGTCTTCTTCACAGGTGTTGCCGAAAGGGCTGGTAGTCGGGGTTTTGTTCGTGTGTTGTTAAGTTTTGAACATTGGGTCTGCCCCTATGCCAACACCCTATATTGGTTATTATGCACTAGAATGAGTAACATATTTAGTATCTTATCCAGGGGTACCACCTACCCATAATAGACAAAGCAATAATTTTTTTTTGAAATTCAAAAGCTTATGAAACAATTCATTGATTCTAGTCAGAAAACATTAACACATTGTAGGTATCTATTTATAGAGTGAGGCTCCTTTGTATATCTTCTTTGAAATTTCCACCAATTAGAATGGTATAAAAAAATGAGAAGAATTCAAACCCTTATATGCTATCATATTCAGTAATCATTTATCATCCTCTCTATTGGCCAATATTCAAAAAAATGTGAGAACACCTTACTCACCATTTCATTAGCAACTCTGAAATATTTGCAACAATTTTTGTAAGATATGTAGATCAACAAACTGAGTGAAAACCTTTTGTAATGTGAAGGAAAGTGTTTTCCAATATTTTGTAGTCAACACTTAAGTAATCCTCAAGTAAATTATAATCATAGAAGTGATTTTCTATGAGATACTCTAGAAAACATATTGGGAAATAACCAGTGCTTGGTCTATCAGATACTCTAGAAAACATATTGGGCAATACCTACTAACTACTTCACTAAATAACCCTTTTTCCTTCCTACATCTTCCTTGCAAATTCAATCTAAGTTGTATTAATTGGAAACTATAAAGCYCTACCCAAMAWWWWTTTCAAGTTTGTTTGTAAAAAGGCATGTCAATTAAGAGTGATCAAATATATGACTTCCTTATACCTGGCACAACATCTAAACAACACAAAAAAAATTGTATTTCATTCCTTGAAAATGTTTAATTTGGCTTACCACTAAAAAAAGACTCAATCATACTTCAAATTTGGATTATCAAGCATATATCAAACAATAGTATTATACTTATATGGATAGAACTAGTATATAAATTTATTGTAAACAAACATCTCTTAAAATATGAAATGAAGTTCATTGTTGTTAGAAAAATTATGTTAGAGGCTCGAACATTAGTAGTAGAAGAAGGCATCAACACAAAATATCCCAAAAGAAACCTTTCACCAATGGAGACACCCTTGATAATATAAGCATGGTAAAACTACATGTAATGGAGGAAAACATAACAAAATTAATCCTTAGGTTGTGTTGGTATAGGTTTTCAAATGTTATAAAAATAACATAATTGATAATGAAATGGTTAACTAAATTATTCATTGTCTGAAGTGAACCATAACTTAGTCAGAACCTTGATCATTTGATAAAAATACCATAGTTTACTTGGAGAAAACCTTCAGTTACAAGTAGAAATAAATAAATGAGATGATCTATGCCAAATAAATGTCATAATAAACTAAATAATTTAATATGTATATTATGCCTCTATTTCTACATCAAGAGTATTTTTTATGTTCACTTGGATTGTTCATGTTGTGGAGGACTGTTAGAGGGAAAATCCCCCTTTAACTACACTAGGGTTTAAGATGTAGACAGAGAGAATGATTGTATAAAAGTTAATTGATTCTCTATTCTACCCAAAACATACCAAAACAAACAAAAAGAAATAAAGAAGAGAAGAGATCAAGTAATTGTAACTTTAATCCCACATCTAGTGATGATCTCCTCAAGCTTGGTGGTTCCAATGACTCCACGTCTCCTCCCAACACTGACCTACATCCAAAGATAGAAAAATGAGGAATACAAGCATGCTATTATATTCATGAGTTAAGGTTAGATATTAAATTCTAAGTATAAATCAATGAAAACACACAAAACATCATCATTTGGGACGGGAGAAAGAGATTATTTTATTCATCATGCAGAGACTTAAAATTATAATCTTTTTCGGCCACCATTCCGCGAACCTAGTCTGAGATACTCTTTACCATGCTCCAAGTGCACCTTTAATGGGATTCTTCTCACAATATTCTTATCACCTCAAGGAAGGGAATGAAATGAATGGAGAAAGAAGGGGATGCTGAGGGAATGCTGATTCAATATCTCACAAAAGGTAGAAAAATCTTGAGCAAGGAGGGGAAGTGAAATTTGGAAGCATTTCATTGTTCGTATGCTTATATGTGAATTGAGACCCCAACAACTCTTTTTATATGACAAAATGATGGTTATTCGGTTGGGTGATGAGAAGTAGTAGGCTAATTGGTTGGGAAACCTCCAATAGCTCATGAATTTCTTGCAACGTTATAATTTTTTCAACTTTTGCAAGCATGTGTGGGTTGTGATGGTGCAACAAGTGTTATTACATGAGTTGTAGTGGTGCATAAAGTGTATGTGCATGAGATTTAGTGGTGCAACAAGCATATGTATGTGGGCTGTAATGGTGCAGGGAGCGTACATCTTCTAAAAAATATCTTTTTAAGAAGATCTTCTCAGTAATGCTTTGGAAAAATATGCATGTAAGAGCTCCAAGGACATGCATGCATGAGTAGGGAATTTTAGGGATATAGCATATTCCCCGTAATGTGTGAGGTTAGAAGAGAAACTGATGGCCAAAATACATTACAATATCTTCACCAATGTATGGAATTGAGTGAGCCCGGGACAAAAGTTCAGGAGGTTCCATCTCCAAAACAACAATTGTCTCTCTGAGGTGGACATAGCCATGCTTGAGATAAGATAAATTGTGGCTTCAAATCAAATACACTACAGATCCATGTCATATAAATATATAAAGTGTAGCCACGAGCAATACAAAACAGATCTATCTCTCAAAATCAGTCGAATATATACAATTATTGTATCCATCTTCAAGAAGCTAGTGACGCCTGATGTTTGGAGATAATGTCTTCATAACTCGAGCAACAAATTCAAGATCTTTAAAAATTAGGTAGGAGTATAATGTGAGTGTATAACTCACTATTGAGGTCTTTGATGACTCATTGGAAAAAGACATGAGGATCTCGATGATCAGGCAAATAACTTCATTGACTTCAAATCTGGATTTGACTCGACTCTTGGGATGGATGACTCATGAAGGTGAAGAGACAAACTACAAAAAGGCCAAATCAAGTTGAGTGAAACTTAACTTGGAAAAAACCACAAAAGATGATCAGACTTAGGAAGCATGAGATTGACATAAGTTCATGATGCAGGAGGAAATGCAAACTCTCCATGTGTTTGGAAGAGTAAGAAAATGAAGGAGGACAAAGCTCTATGTAGAAAGAACAACTTCCTAAGGTCATATTAGATCCCAATGCTTGAAGAACAAATGTAAGGATGTTCTTTTTCCAAGGGCGACTCTCTATGATGCTGAAAAAAGAATGAATATTTTTCATCCCCTCTTTTTGGAATATTTGATTTTTTTTGTCTATTTCAATTTTTTAAGAGATTGAAAAAGAATAAAATAATGCTACATTACAAAGGAGGACCAAGTGTCACAAGAAAGAATACTATTTCTAGGCACAAGGAAGATACTAATGCTTAGAGCAAGGAGACATGTGTAGAAAAAGGACACTAAGGGAAAATTCCTCCATGGGCCAAGGTGTCAGGTCGCAGAGGCAAGAAGTGCTACAAGGCTCGTGTGGAATGCATACCTAAAAGGTTCATTTGAGAGAAACATGGAGTTGGCATTAGGCCAAAGATGAAAAGTTGAGACTCACAAATGTGATTGATCAAGACACAATGAGACCCCTTCAATGTAATTTTTCTGAGCCCAGAGAAAGGAAGCTCAATAGTATTTTCATGTTTAAAGAGTTTGGAAAAACACAAAAGAAGACTCCAGCGAGTACCTTTTTTGGAGATATTCTAGTTGGTTCGAAAAAGGTGTAAACTCGCACTGAAAATAAGTCTATTCAAAATCGTTTTAACGAGTGTGACAAAGGCAATATCACTCGAAAAAAATTCCAATTTTAAGGAGCCTGAGAAGATCTTAACTATGGACTCACAACCTTTTTCTGAGTTTCCTCTCCTTAGCCTGAAAAAGTATAAAAGTTACTGAGAAAAACACTCTTGGTGAGACGAATCTCCTGAGGCATACCTTTTTCCTCTATAATCTGCAGGCTCGAAATAGGTTTAAACTCATGCCGGTAGATGTTCCTTTGGACCAATTTAATGAGTGTGAATGAGCAACGTCACTCGGCGATATTTTCAATTTTAGGGAGTTTGAAAAGAGATTAACTATGGACTCCAGGGAGGTTCCTTTTTCGTAAGTAATATCCAAGGCCTGAAAAAGGTGATAAACCAAAACCAAGGAGAATGCTCCTTTTTTGAAGATTTAGTCCCCTAGTCCTGAAAAATGGTTAAACTTGAGCCTGAGAATACTCTTCTAGAGAATCAAAGCTCCTAGAGTATACCTTTATTCATGAAGTTAGCCATCTAGACCAAAAATGTGGTAAATTATCGTCAAATAGATGTGCCCTCCAATTTGAGCTTGACGAGCGTGAAGGGAAACAAGATCTCTCTACAATATTTTCAATTTTAGAGAGTCTGAAGAGGGATTAAAGAAGACTCTAGGGGGATAATTTTCTAGTTTAATCCAGACAATATCGAAAAGAATAAATACAATCTCGTTAGATGTTTCTTTTGAATTTCAAAGTGAGCTTGAAAGACAACAAAACATGCTCATTTAGGGAGTCTCGAGGGTAAGTCCAAGAATGATGGTGCATCAAATGGATGAGGATTTATTTCGTAATCATGATAGGACTAACAAGGACTCCCAAACCTATATTCATTACTGACAATAGGGACACCAGAATGGAGTAAGGATCTACCTAGGAAATCCATGTAAAGGTAGGCCCTACCACCTAATTACGACACTTCTAGAGAAACAATGAAGGATTTGGGTCTCACTTCAATGGGGTTGATCCTATGGCAAAGAGGAAAATACAACGAGATGAAGAAAGTGGACATGAAATCCTAACTTATATGTAAAAAGTTGGGAAAAATGACTTTTACCAAAGGATACTAAAAAGTGACCCATCCCCAAAACTTTACCAAAAAAAAAGGAAACGATGACTGGAACATCTAATCAGAAATTTAGAAATGGAATCAAGTGATCACCAAGCTAGGACAAATGACAAATGGGGTCAAAAAGAGGTAAAAAAGGACAAAAAAATCTATAAATAGAAGCTGACAACTCATTTTCACCATTTCAATTCAAAAATTAACCAAAAGGTGAAAAACCCCCTTCACTAAAAGAGTTTATTTCAAGAGCTTCAATGGACAAAATGACCTTCTATTTGGACCAAGTAAGTACAAATCCTTCCCTCTTGCATTTCCATACTTCAATTGTGAATTAATTTTAGTTTTTGAGGGGGAGCACTCTGCTAAAAAGAGCGGACCTACATGTACATGGGATTTCCAAGGAAAACCCGCATATGTGCTCAGGAAATAAACAATATACCATGTACATATGCAATTGTGTCCAATACATCCCACGTACACCTTTGCAAGCTTTGAAATGATAAAATACAAGAACTGACTTCCTCAATTTTTCCATGAAACATGATGTATGTCCACTGAAGGGAGAAGGAGTAGGAGGAAATTAACATTTTGGTCGAAGAGAACACTATAGCCATTGCCAAAATAAAAAACTATGGGCTATGGAAGTTCTTCTAGTGTTCATTTATGAGGGCACAACCTAGATTGATCAACGCTCTTGTGGACTATTGGCACCTAGATGTATATGGATTCATGCTAGAGAGTCAATCACTGACCCCCATGACAGAGGACATCTACTTCTTGAATGGCCTCTTGAGGAGGGGGGAGATAGTCAGTCTGAGGACATTTCCCCCTAGGCATTTCAACATCGAGGAATACATCCAGATGTACTATGAGGTCGACACTGAGAAGGTAGGTTCTCAGGTGTCGATTGAAAAGATCACCAATTTGTCTTTGCAAGTGATCTTGTTGTTGGTTGGGAGGATTAATGGATCCACAACCCTACATTAGACCTCTTGGACACATATGCATTGTTCCATTCAGTGTCTAGAGGCACACATTTTTTACTAGAGCACGACCATGCTGATGTGCATAAAGAGACAGCTGACAGAGTGTTGACAATGTAACAAAAATAACTTTGGGTTTGATATGATTTTGTGTTCCTTTTTCTTCGAGAGGGTACCCAGTCTCAATCCCAAAGAGACAGTATGGGGGAATGCGGCCTCCTTCCCAACAATATGCAAGTGGGTAGCATTGTTGACACGACAGGGTGGATGGAGGACCATAGAGGCCTTCGACGACAATTTTTTTGACTAGTGGGCATGATAGATTCTGGTGATCGAGAATTACCCTTATGCCAAGATCAACTTCTCCAGATATTCGGACATGGCCTTGCCTCCCAGCGAGGAGTCAGGGGAGATAGGTAACAAACTTTTTAATTTTATTTAATTTTTTAAT